>PVJA010010432.1:0-12612 GCA_004027025.1 Myocastor coypus
TTTCTTTTCTTTTTTTTTAGACAGGGTCTTGCTATGCAGTTCAGGCTGGCCTTGAGCTCACTTTGGTAGCCCAGGCTGGTCTCAAACTTGCACCAATCCTTCTGTCTCAGTCTCCCAAGTGCTGGGATTACAGGCATGTGCCACCATGCCTGGCTTACTGGTAGGCTTTCTTGAGGATGGCTCTGAAGGAAAGAAAATCAAAGCTCATATTTGGGATTTGGGGGATGGTGGTATTGTTCAGTGAGGCCACAGAGACACAGGTGGTTTGGGAAAAGAAAGGGGGAGGCCACTGCTAGCTGATCACATAGCAAGAGGGATAGCTCCTGTCTGAGGACCTAGCAATTTGAGAGCTAATGTAATTATCAATACTGAAACTGGAACCGACCAATAGCTCAGTGGATCAAAGTGCCTGCAAGCAGATGCAGAGGCCAGGGGTTTGCTCCTGGGCCTGCTGTGCCAGCCTTGCCCCTGGGGCAGGCTGAGATGGCAATTGAAGCTGGGCATGGTGGCGCACACCTGGAATCCCAGCTCTTTGGAGGCAGTAAACAGGCAGATCACTACGAATCTGATCTAGTATTGAGACCCTGAACATCCTGTAGACCCTTCCCTAAAATATAAAAATAAAAACATAAAAATAAAATAAAATAAAATAAAATAAAACTGAAACCATGGTTGGGGATGATGAATAAGATACCAAGGGAGAGTCCAGAGTCATTCCTTGATATTCCTGAGGTGGTTATATGCAATCTATACAATTCTTTTGTATAGTTTAAGTCATTTCTAGAGAATTTAAAAGACCTAATACAGTGCAAATGTTTGTTATCTCACATTGAGAAATAATAAGGAAAGCATAATGTACCTATTCAGAACTCATGCAATGTTCCAAAAATATTTTCCATCCGTGGTTGGCTGACTGGTGATGTGCAGCCTATGGACATGGAGGGCTGACTGTATCATGTAAAAAAGTCTCAGGAGACTTGTCACTTTTAAAAGTTGGCAAGTTCTTGGTGGCTTCCTAGGTAAACAGCCTAGCCTCAGACACTCTACATGGAGACACAGTCCCCGCGGGAGGATGGCATATCTACCGGATCACCACACACTTAGTGACTGAAGCACATATTACAACAGTAGTGGAAACTTGGCAAACAAGAAGAAAATCCTCAGTGCTCCGCCCAGTTGCCCTCAGGCTCCACCCCACTTGCTTCCTCATACCTGTGTGCGTTCTCCAAGGAGCTCACAATAAGTGTTGAGTCTTTCCCGGTGTGTACACCCAGGACACATTATTGTCTTCTGCTGTGTCCCAAGATTGGGAGTTAACGTGTTCCATGAGGCAAACACAGGCTGAAAGCTGCTGAGGGGCCACTGATATTTGAGGTAGAGGAAGAGCCTTGACACCTACTCATGAGCTCAAAGGATACGAGATCAATTGTAGAACAAATATTAATAGTTGACATTCCTGCTAGCAGACTGAAACTTTTCTAATTTCAGGTCTGCTTAGACTTACTTCCTGGACTTGATTCTAGAGACAGAGCTCAAACTTATATTTAAGAAAGAATAGAATTAGAATTCAGTAGAGAGTTGTTCATGCTGTACAAAATAAGTTCTTGGAAAGTGAGGTGATCCTCTTCCTCAGAGACTTTCAAAATTCCTTTAATTACTGCTGTGCTGAGATTGAGAACTCATTCTTCGTGGCACCTACACTTGCTTACAGAGGGAGTCAGTAGCTCTTATCTAAATGTGTGTCATGTATGTCGATTTTTAACTATCAACTATGAATGTTTGGAGATATCTGAGCAAATGCTTCTTGGTGTATGCTTGCTCTAGAACAAATGCAAAAATGCTATGATCTCGAACTGAAAATTGAATTTGAGGGCAACAATGACAGCAAACACTACAGCAAATGTTTTCATTCAAGAATCACTGAAACTAAATGAATATTTTCGTTATCCCCCCCCCCATCTTCTGTCTCTTATAATTCTGGGAATCTAAATTCTCTTATATCTGACAATGTTTGTGGCCTGGTTTAATCAAGAATAGCACTTTGTGGTGCACACCGGAAATCCCAGGACTTAGGAGCCTGAGGCAGGAGGATTCTTGTGAGCTGGAGACTAGCTGGGGCTACAAAGAGAGCTCAAGGCCAGCCTGAGCTCCATAGCAAGACTGTGTCTCAAAAAGACCAAAACAAAACAAAACCATACCTTTTTTTCTGAACAATACATGTAGTTCCTTATTTTGACCTGATTTATTAATCTGACACTGCTTTGTGAATATCAGTTATTAAATATTTGATTTTTGTTTTCACTTACCAGATTCTGGTGGGAGATTTTCAGCAAATAGTTGATGTAACTCAGCTCAGACTTTCCTGAATGTGTAGAACTGTTATCTCCTGGATCCCAAGGTTTCTGGTTCACCCTATATTTTTAGAAACTGATTTGTAACACCAAGTGGCAGTAGCTATTTCACTGGGAATAATTTAACAATTAAAGAGCATATCCTTGGGTCAGATGACTTGATCAAATATCAAACAGTATAGTTTTTTAAAAGACGTAGCAATGTAAGGCTTTAAATAATAATAATAAAGAAAACAGTAAGACCATTTTCTAAATTCTGCAAAATGAGTGTACTGTACCATTACTTTAGTTACACTAGGGACTCTAATGATTGATAAAATGTACTCATAGCACTACATGAAAATGTAACTCCATGGTGCCATAAATTTTCTCTCAAACTAATATATTGGTAATAATAAACATTAAGCATTTAACTAACAGCAATTTTGCTTCTTTTTCAGAATTTAGAAAAGCTTTTCGTAGTATTTTAGAAGGCTCCAATTTCTTTAAAACATCTGTCTAGGGAAATCTGAGCTAATTTCTCTTTTATTTCCCTCTCGTAGAAATTCCTATTAGCAAGCCAGTACATTGAAAGCCATTCCATTGATCTCGTAAGTGTGCTTTATAAAACTGTTCTTGCGCTTTGCCTTTCAGTCCTACAGGCTGAATGTACTGCAATGGGGTGTCTCAGAGGCAATCAGGAACGAAGGGGACTGGGAAATTAGGGTCAGCCCTGCCTGCAGAAGGTCCTCTTTTCTCTACCTCTAATAGCACAGCAGGCGTGGCAGAAAGGGGCTTGGATTCTTCTTTTTGGTCCTGACTCTGTGTCCAGGCACACACAAAAAGTGAAGACTGCTGGGAATTACAATGGAAGTTAAACAGTGATCATAACATTCTTTTGTGGCCAGAAGAAATTGTCACTCTTTTCCACAACCCCAACAACTCCCACAAGGCAAGCTACTCACCCCAAATTAAACTCCACCCTGTCTTCCTACCTCCCAACCCCAGCACCTTCTAAGTCAGTGGTTCTCAACCTTTCTAATGCCATGACCCCGCAATACAGTTCCTCATGTTGCAGTGACCCCAAACCAAAACATAATTTTGGTGGCTACTTCAAAACTGTCATTTTGCTACAGTTAGGATTTGGAATGGCTTTAGCTGACCCCTGTGTTTTGGTTGTTCGATCCCTACTGGGGTCGTGACCCACAGGTTGAGAACCGCTGTATCTACACTAGAATCTAAGTGTATTGGTTCGATGTCATGCTGAGGATTTAATGCCCAGTCACATTTGGGGCAGCAGATCAATCCGGTTTCCTCCTGCAACCGTGCTGAGGCTGTCTTTTGCCATGGACTTCCTTCCGTGCTTGGGATTGAGGCTATGTCCTCACACCTGCTAGGTAAGCCGTGTGGCACTGAGATGGATCTCCAGCCCTCCATGGATATTCCATCAACACATAGAAGGCTGTAACTGGAACGGGAAAAGACACCCCCCACAGGTAGGCTTCAGTTTCTTAGTTGGTGCAGTAAGAGTGCCTGTTCCAGTTTGGGTTGCTTCTGTCTCTTAGAAATGGCTGGTCACTGTGATGCACATTGTATAAACCAGTCCCCAGTTGACAAGCCATTCTGCCTCTCTACTTCCTGCTTGTTTATCCCATTTAAACCCTAGACCACCAGAGATCAGGGCCTGATCTTCTGGGAATGATCCCGACCCGTGCCCATCGATGTAAATAAATCTGTCTCCAAATCCTGGGTGTGGTTGCCATGCTTCTGCTAGCTATAGCATAACTTTCTTCTCTCATCGTTCCCCCTGCTATTTTGTCTGTTCTCTTATCTTCTAACCCAATCCTGGAGGGAAAGCTGACTATAAACATGTCAAATATTTACCATGTGCCAGGAATAATGCTAACCATACTGGAGTATTTTTACATTTAATTCCCATATGATTAAAAGTTTGTTTCACTTTCCTATTGTCAGTGAGGTTCATTAGTTACCCCAGGTTGCAGACCTCCTATAGGGTAAGGCTGAGTCTCTAATTCAAGTCTATTCCCCTTACAGCTCATGCTGCTACTTGTTGCAGAACCATCTTTCTGTTTGGACATTTTCCTTGTCCAGATACCTTAGTGTTCTTTTGAGGCACCTCTAGCTTTTGAAGTGTCTCTCCTGTGACAATTTAGGCTTGAAATCTAGCCCAATATTTTCCCCTGCATTCTAACTTAACACACAATCAATTTTATCAGATGATTCTTTGTGCAAGAAAATCTGCTCTGAAACCATAGTTCTCCAGGGAAACTAAAGCCTCCTTAGGAACAGTGTTCTGGTCTGGATTGCTGTGGAAGTAGCTTAAGCCCCGGTCCCTTCTACTGCTATTCTTGGCCAAGTTTAGGTCTCTGACTGGTTCAGAAATTCTTCATCCTCATTTAGAGTCCAAGGGAGTGGCAGCCCAGCCCCATTCTGCTCATAGAAGCCTCTTTTTTGGTGCTGCCACCCCCTAGGCCAGCACAAAGAGCAGACAGCTGCAGGCCTCACTCCGCACAGGGACATACATGTCCCCAGACAGGATATGCTCTCATCCTTTGTGGCAAGCCCAGTGGCTGCTTTCCTGCTTTAGTCACATTCTTTCACTAGATCATTTGGGTGTGACATGAGATATTCTGTGTCCTTCTATTGGGAGTGGCTTTGGAAAGTGACCTCAGCCATTAGATTCCAAAGGCCGGAGCTTCTGTGCCTATTTGAGATTTTGTGTAGCAAACCTATTTTTCCAGTAGTCTGTTTTTCTCCTCTGCTATGTGCAGTGCCTTTGGCATTCGAAATGCCTTACATTTCAGATACAGTTCATTGAGGATATTGATCTCTAAATGCATAGAGACTTCTGTCTACATATTCACATAGAGGGTGGGAGGGAGGCAAGAGACGGCAAATCCACAGCTTGTGTTCCTTCATTTCTTTCCATTGGATTCTGTTTTCTGTCCTGTTTTTCTTTTCAGATACCTGCTTCTCTGTTTTCTAGTTTGCAATAGTCTTACAGCAAACCTCTATTGCTTCTCAGCTGAGAGTCTTTTCTGTGCATAATCAATGATAACAAGACCTCACACTGAGTTGCAGGGAATCGTGAGCATAGAACATGGACATGAATGCATTTGGTCATCTCATGGACAGCATGTCATTCTCACCTGTGGCTAGGTGGGAAAGCTATGGACATCAGCTCCCTCCTTCAACATAGACATTCCTGAATTATGTCAGGGTGACTATAACACCTACTATTAGTGACTTCTATTGAACTGTCAGCTTTCCTTATGTTGCTGTTAAAAAATATTAACAAACATACTGTGTAATGTCCAATGTCCAAGTAAGCTCAGGAAGAGCTGGAATTCAGGGAAGCTAAGTCATTTCTTAGCAGCAGGCTTCCCCAAACCCTTAGGATGTGAATGTGTGTTGCAACTCCCACCAGAGGGTCCATCACTTGAAGTACTCTCTAGTTATTTGGTCACACAATTTTTTGTTATAATAAGTCTGTCAATAGTCCCAACCCATGTACAGAGCTCCAATGATCATAGCACAAGAACAGTGCAAGTCTTTGTCAAAAGTTCTAATCAGGAATACATGTATGATCCAAGAGGGAATGCCACTGACCACCATTATTCAAGAATAAGCTGGCTGCAGTTAGCTGGCAAATCTCACTTTCCACCTCCCGTTGTCTTCAGTTCGAATCCCTGTTCTGCCTGCACTGTGTGATGATAACTAATTTTTGACTGTGCTGGCCTCTTTCTCCTAAGATTATGGTTGGCATCAAGTGTTCCCTTCCTACTGTCCATTTCCCCAGCAAAGCACTGTTAAGAAGCTTACATTTCAGAGATTCTCTGGCTTAAAGGGGAAAGATCTTTTGCTGTAACCTAGCTGACCTTAAATGTGACTCAAATCTTCTCATAGCTTTTTTGCCTCTGAAATGTATAACCCTAATAAAATGTAACTGCTAATGATTGCTCATTTGAGTTTTCATGTCTGTTAAAATTTGTCTTATGTAGGTGGGTGCTCCTACATTGGGTGCATTGGTATTTATAATTGTTATCTCTTCCTCTTGCAGGTTTCCCTTAATGTGTATGTAGTGGCTTTCTTTCTCTCTTTGAATGATTTTTGCTTTGAAGTTGGTATTGTCAGTAATCAGAATAGCAATTCCTGCTTTTTATGTGGTTTTCTGTGGCATGGAAAATTGTTTTCCATCCTTTGACTTTCAGTCTGGAATTTCCTTTTAAGTTAAATCTGTTTCTTTTATGTAGCACATTAGATACTATTTTTTAAAATGTATATTGTGGCCAGCTCAGCCTGCTTTGGGAGTGGGGCTGGCACAGTATGTGGTACCGGAGATTGAACCATGGTCCCTGTGATTGCCTAAGCTTGCCTAGGTAGGTACTTTGGACCACTGAGCCATCGCACTGGCCCCTCTTATATGCAGCATATTGTTGGATTTTATTCTTCAGTCCACTATGCTAGTATTTCCTTTTATTGGTGAACTGAGGCTAATCTACACTGATGGTTATAATGGATGTATACTGGCTTATCTTTGTCATGTTGTTTTCCTGCTATAAGCTCTGAACTTTTCCCCTCTTTATAATTACTTGCTTTGGTTGGTGGTTCCTTTCTGTTGTTCTTAAAACTGTGGCTGTTTCTGTCTCTTTCTAGAATATCTGTCAGTTCTCTTCGTACGGTTAGTTTGGTGGTCATGAATTTTTTCAGTTGATCTTTGTCATGGGAGGATCTAATCTCATCACTGAGTTTGATAGATAGTTTTTGCAGGGTACACCAATATGGGTTGGAAGTTATTTTCTTTCAGGAGCTGAAATATTTCACTCCAAGCTCTTGATTTGATGGCTTATGTTGAGAAATCTGCCGTGATTCTGATGGTCTTTCCATTGTAGGCAATCTGTTTCTTCTCCCTGGCAGCTTTTAATATGTATCCTTTTGCTGAATTTGTGAGATCTTGATCATTATGCGCCTATGTGTAGATTTATTTTGGTTATGGCTGTTGGGAGTTCTATATGCCTCACTTACATGTGTGTCAGGTTCTTTTCTCATGTTTGGAAAATTTTCTGCTAGTACTTCTATAAGTAATCTTTCTGTGTCTTTCGTACTGTCTCCTGCTATTTCATTAACACCTGTTATTCTTATTTTTCTTCGTATCATCTTTAGCTGATTTTCCTGATTACTTGTAAGTTTTAGATCTTTCCTTTCATATTCATTAGCTGCACCACTGGCTTTGAGGCCTGAAAGTTTATCTTAAGTTTCATTCAAGGGGTTTTGCCAGCTTTCAGTGGAGCTCTTCATTTCCTAGCTATCTGTGTGAATCTGTTTCATGCATTCTAATTCTTTCCTGTATTGTTCATTCAGTATTTCCACCAATTTTCTATTCTCTATTTTTTTAATCTATGTCTTCTTCAGCTGTGCTGGGCAATTCCTTCACAATTGTCATTTCTTTTTTGACCTGATGGTTTATTTCAGATCTTATTTCTTCTATAGCCTGATGAACCTGTTTCTTTACTTCAATTGCTGTCATTACAGAAATTTCAGTTGTGTTATTTCCAAATTCTAGTATGCCTCTGTCTCCTGGATTTGTTCTAGGTGGGCTGGAAGATTGAGATTGCCTTTTTCTCCTGCAGTTTGGTATTTTGAAGCTTCCAGGAATCACCCAGACTTAGTAGTGGTGTGAGAGTGGTGAAGTATGTGTCAGTAAGGCTTCCACTACAGCAAGGGGCAGGGTAAGACTCTAGTAGCTCAGGAATACATATTTGTACACATCTATTGCCACAGAAATCTATCAGGTGAAAGTGGGAAGTCTTGACCATTTGACAGGTGATGGAAATGTTACTTGGGGCTTTTCTTTGTGAAAAAGAGCACATTTAGGTGTTATGTCTTATAATTATTTAGCTCTTCAGTGCTTGAAAAGTATTTTAATATATCTTATCCAAACTGGTTCAAAAAACAATGCTTCCCTTCCAGCAGTTTTGGTTTATAGAAAAACTGCCTTGAAAGTACATAGAGATTCCATATATCTATTTCCTTCCTTTCTTTTTCTCCCTCTTTCCTTTTGATTTCTTCTGTAAGAATATTACAGTCAATACAATTGATGAGCCAACATTGATGCATTGTTATTAGATAAAATCCATTGTCTACTGTAGGGTTTGGTCAGAGTGCTACAGTTCTATGGCACTTTTCAAAGTCCATAGTTAAATGTCCATTGAGCTATACATAGAAATGCCCAGACAGTGACACACAGAATAGTTGCACTGCCTTATGAATTCTCTGAGCTCCATTAATTCTCCCTGATTCTTGGCAATAGCTGATCTTTTTGAATGTCTCTATAATTTTCCTTTTCCTGAATGTCATGTCGTGGGAAAAACTGATTTTAATCTTCATGACAACCCCATAGCCATGCAAATGTTATTATCCTCATGATAGAGCAGATAAACTCAGTGAGCTGAAGTGATGTGTCTGGTCCCACAGACTGGAGGAGCCTAAGCCAGGTCTAGAACCAGCCAACAGCATAAGCACCTGGCAATCATAGGCAGGGGCTAATTGCTGAGGCTGTGTACTATTAGCTTACAGCACCTCTGTCATCTGGGTGCTTTAATTTCTAATGGTAGCAGGGAAGAGGAGGAGCTCCCATCCTCAAAGGAAATTAGTGCAAGGAATTGGCTAGATGAGGCTTAGAGATGACATGGAAGATGAGAGGTTTCATGCCCCATAATTAAGGAGGAAGACCAACCCCTGCCAGTCTGACTCAGACGGCTTAGTGAGTCATCCTGTTTGTGCTCTGTGCTGCTATTTATGGGCTTCCCAGTTGCCGATATTTGTTGGGTAAATGCTCACACAACCAGACTTGCCCTAAGCAGTGTGGCTCATGGAGTATTGAGAATAAATAGGGTGGCAGGTGTTGTGGGAGAGTCATTTTCAAGAACTTTTAGTAGCTAATTCGTTCCTAAAGTTCTCCAGGCTTAATATATATATAGATATGGTCTTCTGAAAGAAAATAAAAGCAGTGACCCTTTTAGTAGAGAGCTTCAGAATGTTAAGGCTTTCTGAGACTGGCAGTAGTGGAAGCCCATGGCGTCGCAGTAGTTGAGCACAGCTTGAAAAGGAGGAGAAAATGGAGACAGTGAGGGGGAAAGCTGCAATGTCACTTAAATTCGGTTCTGATAGTCATTAGGAATGGAGGACAACATCAGACCAATAAGCCATTTTACGTTGTGCAGAAGTAGACACATTACCCCAAAGGAGGGATTGAAGAAGGATTAATGAAGGGCTATTTGCAAAGATGTGGGTAAGGTCAGGGGAAACAGCCCAGGACTAGCAATGGCAAGGAGTACCACATGCAAGCCCACAGGGGAAAGGGAAGGGACAGCTACCTAAACCCAGAGAGGACTAGCTTAGCAGAAGAACATCCAACTCAACTGAGTCCTCAGATGGAGGATGGCACCCATTGCCAATCGTGCTGTTTCCCATTGGCCCCAATCCAACGAAAACAGAGACCAAGGGAGCCCATGTGATGCTGTCACTGAGGTCAGTTTCCTGGGCTCTGCGTCAGCAGGACAGAAAAGGGTGGAGCATGGGTCAAGAGGGCCACATGCCAGGCACCATGCACTATAGGGAAAAGGAGACCGTTGATGCTCCAGGGTTAGACAGCGCTAGGACTTTTTGTGAAATTGGCTTAGTTAAATTTATGTTAATATTAAGGTTATTATTAAATAAATAAAAATTAGGATGCAATGTACCTGGAAACCTTGAAATGCTGTTCTGCGAAAGCGTGCTCTACCAGATGTAATGGCACATACCTATAATGCCAGCATTCTGGGAGGCTGAGACAGGAGGATCACAAGTTCAAACCCAGCTTGGACCACTTATTAACTTAGAACTTGTCTCAAATAAAAAACAAAAAGTGCTATGTGATGGCCTGTGTCTAGATGTCCCCCCAAAGCTTCATGCAGCTATAGGTGGGGCTTTTCAGAGGTGGCTGGATCTAGAGTGTGATTCATGGTACAATGCTAGGATTAAGGGTCCTAGCATTAAAGGAGGATGATTACCAAATAATCCACTGATGGTTTGGCACAGCCTTAATCCCAGTAGCCTGGATACAATATAAGGATGGGAAGAGGCTCATCTGGTCCCTCGTTGCTTTGCTGCCGTCCACCTACCATGAACTGTTTATCTCTGGGATGGCACCTTGCCTTGGAGCTAGCCGATTATGGGCTGACACTTGTATGAACTCTGAGCTAAATAAACTTTTCCTCTCTTAACTTTGGACATCAAGGATTTTTGTCTCAGCAATGAGAAAAGTAACCAAGGGAAGCAGCAAGGGTAGCTCAGTGTGAAGGCCTTGGATCTGGTCTCCAGTGCAGAAAAAATAAGTGCATCTCTTCCTAGCGGCCTATTGGTACGCAATCCTAAGAGGCAAGACAAGGGTAGACTGAAAATTGAGTGCATAATCTCCTGCAATTTACTGACATGGCTCTATGCTTGGGTGGTTTCATCATTGTGCAGATATCATAGTGTACTTACACAAACTAAGATAGCTGCAGTGTCATCAGGTGATATAATTTTATGGAGTCCTTGCTGTACCTTTGGGCCATCACTGTGTAAAACATCTTTAGCCAGTTCATGAGGGTAGAACTGAGAAAAACCTGGTCAAATCCTTCAGCTTCATTTGCTTTCAGCTACTCACTGTTAGCTTAAAATCAGGGAGTTTGGAAGTCATAGAGTTGAGCGATACATTCTTGGCCTCCCACCAGCTTTGCAGCAGCTAATGTCCCTGATATGTAGGCCATGATGATGATAATAGCTGCTGAGATAATTTCTAGGGAGTTGAAGGTCATTTTTGTTGGAACCACTATCTTCACTTGGCCCTGAACAAATATTTGTGGGTGAACCTGAGACATCAGACAGCCCAACGCTCTACCTCATGCTAACACTCCTTTCTGAACAAGTCCATCTTTCCTATGGAGAGCCAAGAAGATTCTGTGTGCCCCTATGGCCAGTGACCTCAACTCCAGTCACCTTTCACTGTGTCTTAAATCATCCTGCTTCTCTGTCCTACAAATATTTTTCAACCTTATTTTCAGAGACCTGGTTTTGAGGCTTACTCTCCCACCTCCTCTTGACTGCTGCTTGAATAAACTCTTTTTTTCTTTTCTTTCTTTCTTTTTTTTTCGGTGCCAGGGATTGAACTCAAGACATCATGCTTGCCAGGCAAGTGCTTATTCTACTGAGCTACCTCCCTAGCCCTTGAACAAACTCTTTCCTTGTGCAAAACTTAGTATTTTAGTGGCTGGCACAATGCATAGTAGTGTAAAACTGGCTGGGTTCCATTAACAGCTCTAAATGGAAACCTAGTTGAAATGCCCCTGAATATTTAAAAGAGTGGGTCTCTATTTGTACTTAGATTGATTGCTTGTACTTAGATTTATTATTTTCTGTTTGCTCCTAGATTTATTTATTTTTTATTTGATTTTTTTTCAGAACTTTTTGTTTGCTTATTTATTTACTTTTATGGCTGGCTCAGCCTGCCCTCAGGTCAGGGCTGGCGCAGCATGTGGTGTCAAGGATCGAACCGCGGTCCCTGCAGCCGCCTAAGCTTTCCTAAGCAGGCATTTTAGACCACTGAGCCATCCTGCGGGGCCCTTGCTCCTAGATTTAGCTGAAGCTTATTCATCAATTCATTCAGTAGACAGGTGCTGGATCTTTACTTTGTGATGATGGAATGAATGGTCTACAGGACTCCTCTCTGGTAACCCAAGTCACTGTCTCCTACAGCCACCAAGGCAGGGCAGAAGAATGGTGGTGAGCAGGGAGCATCTTCAAAATTCTGAGGAAGAGCTGTCCGACAGCTTGAGTAAGTAAGGGCCCTGGCTGGGGCTTATTGGTACGAGGGCAAAAGAACTAGCCAAGGCCTCTAGGAAAACTGACTGAAGCCTTTTCTCTCAGGGCCGCATGAGCTGCTGTGCGATATATGCATTGTTATTTGGAGGGTTATGTGTGATAATTCAAAGATTCTTTGTAGCAGCCTCAGAAACAGATCTATCTTTAAAAACTTTCACCCCAGAAATGACTCTTACAAAAAAGAAGAAAGGAGACAGCTTGGGAGGCCAGTGTAGCAGCTGAGGGATTTCAGGGGCCATAGGGCCTTTGAAAAGTGGCTGGACATGGATGCACTAGATGTGGTCACCTCATGCTCTCCTAATCAAGGATGATTTATTTTTCAAGAGCTACTTTGTAGAAGGAGTTCAGGGATCTTAGA
>PVJA010010432.1:12712-34353 GCA_004027025.1 Myocastor coypus
AAAAAAAAAAAAAAAAAAAAAAAAAAAAAAAAAAAAAAAAAAAAAAAAAAAAAAAAAAAAGGTTCAGAGGCTCCAGAACCTTCAGAAGGTTCAGAGCCATAGGCCTAGGAACCTGTCCTTTGGAACTCAGGCCAAGAAAAGAATGAACCTGAACCTTTAAGTGTGGAGCAGCGCCCTCTAGGGTGGCTGCTGGAAATTGCCAGTGTGAAAAACGTACAAGACAGTTAAATATTGTGCTTCAGATTTTTCACGTGTATTTGTTATATGTACAGTCTCAATCTTCCTCACCGATAACAGAATGGATTAAATAGAGCTAGTTTTAAGAGAATAACCAAAGGAAGTAGAAACTCCTCCTGTGGTTATCTGGAGAAATCTCTCAGAAGTATTAAGATTAAAAAAAAATAATTTAGACTTCCTAATAGTCATTAGTTGGCTACTATAATGTTGGCAATAGTGGCCTTGAACCCATGGCCTGGCTTATTATTAGCATGCTATGAGATTATTGCGGCTACAGCTATGCATGTAAAATTGAAATACAGTGGCCTTTTCCAGAAGTCATAAAAAGCAGACCCTGACTTAGGCACAGAGCTCACATCCGCGGCTGCAAAACTTCAGCAGTCTCTAGGAGTATGAAATTTGCCTCTGCTCTGAAGCCAGACAAAGTTCTCATCTGATTTTTAGAATGTAAAAAGCTTTTATTTATTTGCTTGCATTAATGTGGATGTACATGACACCGTGCCCAGCTTTGTTGTAATTTTATTAGTTTTTTTTCCTTTGGGGCCGGAAATGCCTGCTGTGCCCACGCCACCATCATCTTGACCTTGGCCCAGCAGCTCTAGCACCTCATTCCCTGGACTCTGCAGAGGCAGGAGAGAATCCCCGTGGAAGCACCGGGTCCACCACCAGCCTCGTAGGAGCAGCCCCTCAGCCGTGCAGGCGGCTGGCCGGCCTGCTCCTGCGTTCCTCTCAGAGCACCCTTCTGCCGTCCCTTAGCCGTCGGCCTGTGTTCTCTCATTCCACAGGGCTCCTATCAGCATCGAAAGATCCTTTGGGCCACGTTGCTTTAGTCCAGGTGATGGACTTGCCATGTACAGAGAAGGTGGCCCTCAGGGTACTTCAGAGGGCAGCGGTGGCCCAAGAGGTTTCATTAGACAGCTGAGGTTTCATCTGGATTTATTTTTAAATACGTTTAAAAAATATATTTTCTTGATTTTTATATTTGGCTCCCTTGCCAAGATGGAAGAGAGGCTTGCAGGAAGAAGCAGAGATTGTGTGTGCGGGGGGGGGTGGGGTGAGGGGGGGTGGGGGGGTTAAGGGTGTTAGAAAGGACAGGAGGGAAGGACGAACAGGCGCCGAGAGCTCATGGCCGACCGTCCGGCCTTCCCCACTAAAATCATGGCAGTGATTCTTTGGGTCATCGCATGGCGATTTGTTTTTGTGGGTTAAGCCTATACCGGATAAAAGGCTTATTTGTTACAGTCCAAAGGAGAGAGATCTAGAAGGAGGAAATAGAAAACAAAAGGAAAGGAGAGCTGGGAGATCGGATCACTCAGTAAGGGAACACAAAATACAAATCTGGACATGCTGGCATGTAGTTTTCCACTTAGAAACAGACGCAGCCGCGAAGTGACGCGTTTTACTTCTTTCTCCCTCAAGACTCGCGGTCCTTGAGTGAAAGCACTCCAAAGTTGACCCCTCGCCTGCCCTCTAGCGGTGTCCGGGGACGTGTACAGGGGCTAGGGCACAGTGCGCGGCTTTGATTGCGCCACAAGAGAGGTTGGGGATCACATTCTCAGGAAGAACACGCGAGCCACTTTCCAGTAAATACAGCAGGTGGAGACACACACTAAAAAACCAGAGCCCAGGCTTCCCGGCTTTCCTGTGGCGCTTAGAAGACTGTGAGGCAGCTGGAGTTACTGAAAATGGGTTTGACTTAATAAGTTATTTGAGATACTTCACATTTTCTGCTTGCTTTTAATTCTTAAAGAACGTTAAGATAGGAAGATTGAAAGCACATACGGTTTCTAAATCCACTGGCCTCCCACATCATTTATTCATATTAAATATCTCTGATGCACAGAGATTTGGGATGGAGCAGTGGGTAAAGGTACAAAGGTTTGAGTAAGACACAGATCCTGTCCTTTAAACGTACCCTCAGATTGGGAGAGAGGACAGATTTGGACATAATTATAATACCTGGCAGTGTTTTAATCAAAGAGGAGTTTAAGTCTACAGAGCAAGCCTGTTGATGTGTCCACATCCTCTCTGGTATTTATTGCAACAATATCTTTCTACATAAAAGGAAAGCACAGAAAGATTAAATAACCTTCAGTTCAGGTAGCAAAGAAATGCTCAAACTGGAATTCGAATTGAACTGTTTTTTTTTTTTTTTATTATTTCTTCTTTATTTCAATGAACTTTGCCAACCTTCCGTGAGAACTTACCAGCTGTTCTGCGTGCTATCGGTGCCCAGAAAAAGTTGCTATGACTGGCCTTAGGGCTATCAGGCAAGGAACTGGGTTATGGAGAACTAATTACACTACATTATGATGGATGCAATCATGTGCCCATGTGCCAATCGCTTTTGAAGCAAAGCAGCATGGGCTGTTCTCTGTATGTGAACAGCCACGCTTTGTGTCACGGGTCCCTGAGACTTGGTCATGGTTGAGCTGATCAGGAATCTAACTTGGCTTAATGCAATTATCGCTAGGCTTTCCGGTCGAGGGAGATAGCTCAACAGAATGAGCACCTTCCTGGCAAGTGCAGGGTCCTGAGTTCAATTCCCAGTACCACCAAGCCAACAATCTGGGCTTTCCCTCGGGCTCTGCAGAGGCCTAACAGGACTCTGGCGGGCAGAGGACGAGACTCATGGATCTAACCAATGATGGCTTGAGAGTGGGAAGCTCAGAAAGCCACAAAACCCGAGCACATTTAGAAAAAAGGGAAAGAGGAAACAGCTGCTGAAAGAGAGAAGCACAAACAGAGCAAGAGAGGAACTGATTGTAAACATGACACTGTCTTGGGAGCAAGGGGCCAAAGGTCCTCTCTTCTCCAGGAAGCTACAGTTACTTCCTGCTGAGGTTCCAGGGCTGCGTACAGCAGGCTGGGTAATTGCATAGTCTTTTTTTTTTTTTTTTTAAATCATTAACTAAGTTTGGTACAACTTCAATGTACATAACAACCACATCCATCATATGGAATCC
This sequence comes from Myocastor coypus, assembly GCA_004027025.1. Classification (NCBI taxonomy): domain Eukaryota; kingdom Metazoa; phylum Chordata; class Mammalia; order Rodentia; family Myocastoridae; genus Myocastor; species Myocastor coypus. The sequence goes on from PVJA010010432.1 coordinate 15,916, forward strand.
GTACTGGTATACAAGATAGATCTTGATTCTTATTTTTTGAAAGAAGGGAATGGGAATGGGAGGGGGATAAAACTATATAGATGGAGGCTGATACTTCCTTATTGCCTCACTAATTTTCAATGACCTGAGACTAACTAAAGCAGGTGTGAGCAGGGAGTGAAGAGGTCTGAGTGCAAAGGAGGGGTCAGGAAAGGCTTCTCTGGGAGGGGAGGCCTAAAAGGAGTTTTGGGGTATAGGTGGGTGCTCTGTTGTGAAGGCAAAATGCAGAAGATGTTCCAGTTGTTTGTGTTTGCCCTGGAACTAAGCGTAACTGGCAGCTAAACTTTAATTTCCACGCTCTTTTCTCAAAGTAATGATGGCAGAAGTTTTCTCTTCAGGAACCCTGGTTTGAGAGGGAGATGGCTAAGAAGAACTTTCCCTTCTGTGCAGGATTGGAGTCCTCAACCTGTGTGGCTCTGGTCACATGGTGTGGCTTTAAATACTGGCGTGTTTTTCTCAACTAAGGTATTGGTACCGAGTATGCAGGGGACATGTGAGACTACACGATAGATACATGTTAAAAATCTTAATTATGATGGGCAACTTGGGTAAGTTTTATATTTTTACAACAATTCAAAATTTGTCACCTAAGGATCAGGTTAAGCCTCTTTTTCTCTCTTGGCTCATTTTTTATTCTTTTTTTGTATTTTTGTACTCATCCACATAACCACCAGGGAACCTTATGATCCTGGCGTAGCATCACACTCAAAGAAGTGTGAACTTCTCCTTTCGATGGTAATTAAGATGTTATTTCCACATGAAAACAAATCTTGGTGTAGAATGAAATGGTGAACAAAATTTGCATATATTTCAGAGACAAAGCACAAACTTTCAGATAAATTTCTGCTCTGAGCTCTGGCTTCTAGGTCAGCTTGATTTACTTTTATCCACCCATGGAGAAGTTGGAGAAATTCTCCATTCAGCTTTTGACTTCATTTCCTTATGTTATGCCGATTCTTCCCACGACACACTTTTGCAGAGCTGTGTGTTGCTTAGTGGTGGGGACAGCCTGAGAAACACGTGGTGCGGCTGCGATAGAGGGTACTTTACCAAATGCAGATGAAGCCGGCCAACCACCATGAGATCTTGATGTGATCTTGATGTAGGAAGCTGTTACTGGCCCCAAAGGGCATGCTTATAGTAACCTTTTGTTCTAAGTGGAAGGAATGTCTCATAAAGTAATAAGTACAGTGTATTGAATGTGCAAACCAGCACTATAGCCTTTTATTACCATAAGTATTATACATTATACACAGTCACAAATGCTATACCTGTATACAAATGGCAATATGATAGGTGTGCATACATACCGTCAACTTGTGAGTAATGAATTATCCTACAATGTCACAACATGTACCATGTCACTAGCAGACAGGAATTTTTCAGTTTTGCTATACTTCATCTCAGTCACAAGGTCAAGATGCCATTAGCTTTATTATAATACTTTAGAATCACTGTTGTGTGTATGATCCGTTCTTGGATGAAATGTGGCCAAGACAGTATTTTAATTTTTTAAAATTGGTTTTCTTGGTACTCATTATATATATGTATATATGTATATAGATGTATACAGATACATATATATATCAAAAAGAGTATATCAATCATGTTCATCATAGTATTTGTATCTGTACATAATAGTTAAATTTTTAAAAATATTTTGATTATAGTAAAAAGCATACAGCACAAAATTTATCTCAGAACTTCTTTAAGTGTTCAGATCAGCAGGGCTAAGCATATTTACATTGTACAGAGGATCTCTAGAAATTGTTTCATCGTGCAAACTGTGACCCAGTGCCCACTGAGAAACTCCTTATTTCCCCTTGCAACCACTTCCTGGTAACAGCCATTCTTTCTGTTTCTATGAATGCGAGTACTTTAGTTACTCCACAGAAATGGAATCGTGTAACATTTATCTTTTCCTAACTAGCTTACTTTAGCACAGGGTCATCGTGGTTCAACTATATTGCAGCATTTGTCAGGATTTCCTTACCTTTAAGGCTAAACAATAGCCCATGGAGTGTACAGCCCAGATTTTGTTTATCCATTCATCCACTGATGGCCATTTGTTTGCTTCCACTTCTTTGCTGTTGTGAACCATGCTACCATGAACGTGGGCGTGCAAATATCTCTTTGGTGTACTACTTCTGACATTTTTGGATATATATATATATATATATATATATATATATATATCTAGAAGTGGGGTTTCATGACCTCATTTTTTGAGGAACTGCCACACTGTTTTCTATGGGGCAGTCACTGTTTTACATTCTGGTACACAAAAGTTTCATTTTTTTTTTTTTTTTTTTTTCACATCCTTGTCAGCACTTACTCCTGGATAGAGCTCATTCTATCGGGTGTGTATACTGACTTTATTTAATTTTTAGTGGCCAGCTCAGCCCACCGTAGGGCCAGGGCTAGCATGGCATGAGGTGCCAGGGATCAAACTGCAGTCCTTGAGCTTGCCTAAGCTTGCCTAAGCAGACACTTTAGTCTGCTGAGCTATCTCCACAGTTCCTATACTGATTTTAATTCTCTGCAATTTCAGGCCTTCTGGTAAACTTTGATTTCAGCAACTAGCTGGGGTCATTCACTAAATACATCTAATGTTGGTGTAGGCTAGTTTTTTAGGGTCCTAAATAGAATTTCTAGATTTCTTCAATGATGATAATGGGTTAAAAATGGAAGTCCTAGCCAGGCGTGGTGGCTCATGCCTGTAATCCCAGCACTCGGGAGGCTGAGGCAGGAGGGTTGGTATGAGTTCAAGACCAGCCTGGGCTACAAAAGTGAGCTCAAGGCCAGCCTGAACTGCATAGCGAGACCCTGTCTCAAAAAGACAAAAAAAAAAAAAAAAAAAGGAAGTCCTTGGAGTGGTTGCTGCCTAAGAAATCCAACAAGTTATTTTCTCTCTTAAAGTTATTCTGAACCTAAAGATATTGAACGATATTGAACAAATAAAAAATATTTCACTAGAATTAGTACAACTTTGCCAAGAATATCATCAAGAATTACTTTCTGGGAATTTTTTTAAGTATATTTGATTGTTACAGGGTCTCACTATGCAGCTTGGACTCATAGTGATCCTCTTGTTTTCAGCCTCCCCAACTCTGGGATTACAAGCATATATCACTACTGCTGGACTCTGTGGCTATCTCAGCCCACCCTGGGGGCAGGGCTGGTGCAGCATATGGTGCTGGGAATTGAACGTCAGTCCCTGAGCTTGCCTACGCTTGCCTAAGCAGGCACTTTAGTCCAGTGGACTATCTCTCTGGCCCCCAGGAATAACTTTTTTGCATTAATTATTTGATCATTTTTTTACTGTGCAGTTAAATAATTTTCAGTATTTTTAATTTTATTAAAATAATTTAGATTTTATTTCATGATTACATTTTCTACCTACAGTATATTGAATTTGCCCAGTTTTAGCTCTGGAAACCTTGCCTTCTTTTGTGAATAATTTTATAAGAAGGATGCTTTTCTTAGGTCAGTTTCTGTAGATAATAAGTTTTGCAAAGGAGGCTTGACTCTTTAGTCAATTTTTTTTTTTTTTTTTTTTTTTTTTTTTTTTTTTTTTTTTTTTTTTTTTTTTTTTTTTTTTTTTTTTTTTTTGCGGGTCTGGGGTTTGAACTCATGACTTTGCACTTGCTAGGCAGGCACTTGTGCCATGGAGCTATGTCTCTAGCTCCTTTTAGTCAATTTTTAAAGTTAATAATAAAAATTTCAATGTGCCTTTTACCTTTTCTGTCTTATTTCTACAAAGAGCTATTTTTTTTTAAAAATGTATTGCATACAGGGTCTACAGGGCCTCAGTATATAGATCAGACTCATAGTGATTCTCCTGTTTTCAGCCTGCCAAGTGCTGGGATCGCAGGCACATCCTACCATGCCCAGTCGCAATCCCCATTGCAGTGTACCCCAGGGGTGAAGCCAGCAGAGTATGCTGGGGATTGAACCCTGGCCACTGCACTCTGCCTAAGCAGGTACTTTATCTGTGAAGCTGTCTGGCTGGTCCTTCTACAAAGAGCTATTTTTTTTTTTTAATTTTTAAAAGATTATTTATTTATTTTCTTGTTTTAGAACTTTTGTTTGTTTGCTTATTTATTTATTTTTATGGCCGGCTCAGCCTGCCCTGAGGGCAGGGCTGGCACAGCAGGTGGTGCTGGGGATTGAACCACAGTCCCTGCAGCCGCCTAAGCTTTCCTAAGCAGGTGCTTTAGACCACTGAGCTATCCTGCCGGGCCCTAAAAAGAGCTATTTTTAGAGAGTCCGTTTCTCTAGTGTTTGAGGAATCCCATACCCCCATGATCCTGTGAGAGCATGAGACTTTGGGGGGAAATCTCCATATAAGTCATAACAATCAATCTTACTCCTATCTCCTCATTTGGGTTCAGGCATGGGGACCAATCTTGGTCATGTGGGTGTGTTTTGGGGAAGATTGTTCTGGGGGTGTAGGAGGTAGGATGAAATCTACCTAGAGTAGGTAGGCAGACCACACTGCTCGGGGACTCTGATGCCAGGAGCCCAGCGGGAGACTGACAGGCTGTCTACACCAGCGTAAATTATGGAAAGCTCAGTGAAGGAACTCTCTGCAGAAGAATGTGTGGTTCGTCACACTGCCATCAAAGAGAGCGAGTGCAGCTGTGTTCAGCTGCTGGTGCTGGGCTGGAAAAGACACGTGGAGACCTCAGTTCTGGCACCTGGATTGAGGGAATCCTGTTTGTTATGGTTTGTGTGTATTTGTTCCCTCAAAGCCTCAGGCAGTCATTGAGCTTCAGTTCTACAGTTTGTGATTAATTCATGACCCAAGGCTGGGATGCATCTGAGTTGCCTAAGCTTGCCTAAGCAGGCACTTTAAACTGCTGAGCTATCTCGCTGGCCCCTAAACACCTAATTAAAAAAAAAAAAACATATTTAGTATAGGGCCTACAGGGTCTCACTACGTAGAGCAGACTCAGTGATTCTCCTGTTTTCAGCCTCCCAAGTGCTGGGATCACAGGCGTGCACCATCACACCCAGCCTTAATCGCTTGGCTAAGTCTGAATGTAACACAAGAGAAACAGACTTGTTCTCTGTTGCCACTGTTGCTGCTACTCCTTCTATTTGCTCTTGCTGTTTTTTCGGTATTCTGCCACCATGAACCACTGCTCTCTGTCAAGTGCCACTCTGCCTTGGAGTCAGCCGAGTATGGACTGAAACCTCCACTAACTGTGAACTAAATAAACCTTTTCTTCCCTCATTTTGAGTGTCAGGTATTTGTGCCAGCAATGACAGAAGAGTAGCTGAGACACTGTTCCCCATGGAAAGAAGCGGAGGCCTTTTCTCTTCCTTCTTTTTCTCTTTTCTGCTCATCTCCTGGCAGGGATTCCTTATTGACAGCAACCAACTGGATGTTGAAGAGTGTGAAATTCATTGATGAAGTCTATTCACCTCAGAGTCCCCAGGCAGAGAGTAGAGTGGAAATGGACCTGGTGGGCGGCAAGTAGAATAGAACACAGGGGCTACCGCCCTTTCCGGTTCACATCTGTTCCCATAAAGTCAGGCATGTTACAAGAGAAGACTTGAAGGGAAGAGAGTTAGCACGGCTGCTCCACCTCCAGTGAGGAATGAGACGAACGCTGTTGACATTTGTCACTTCCAGTTGGGGTCATAATGTAAGGATCTGTTGCCTGCCTTCTGAGCTATCATCCTGGTCCTGCAGTGGTTCTGACTCAACACAATTCTGGGTTGGACTGATTACCCCACTGGTTCCTGGGAAACTGCTGAGGAACTCAGTGCCAACTTTAGAAGGTCATAGTCAAAGCTCTTGGCTAAGTCTGAATGGGGTAAAGAAAGCTCTAAGAATAGCGACAAAAGGATAAGAGACAGTGTTGAAAGAGTTCTGGTGGCGCATCTGGAGAAAAGACAGAGCCAGACTCACTGAAGAAGGCTTGGTGCTGGGCACAGGGTTTCTAGAGCGTGGAATGATGCCAGCTCCATTGCCCGGGATGCACCGTGCAGGCTGAGACACTGATTTCTCTTCAGAGTCCTGTGACACAGTTTAGCTACAGAATACCACCCTCGTGCTTTCAAGCCGCTGTGTACAGCAAGCTTTTACTTGGCCTCAATTTTGTAGTAGGTGAGAATGAAGAGGCAGGAAGAAAAGGAAGAGAAAGAGAAGGAGGAGGAAGAGGAAGAAGAGGAGGAGGAAGGGAAAGAGGAGGAAGAGGAGAAGGGAGAGGAAGAGACTGTCCAAGCCACCTGCTGTGCATGAGGTGGCTCTGATGCTCCCTTCTGATTTAATCGGGGATTCATATTTATGAACACTTGGGTGGTGAGGGCTCCCCCAGATAGCAGAAGAGAGCAGGCTGAGCAAGAACTCAGGAGCATGCCTGTTACTGGGAGCGGTTTTTGTCTGTGGCACTGTAGGGACTTAACACAGGCTCCTGGGAATGTGAAAATCCAGCGTGATAAACGCCAGGGCCCAGTACTCCTCCTTGCCTTGTTTCCATGGGGCAGGGCCTGGATGAAGGGAGCAGGTTGGCCAGCAGAGGGAAGAGTGATCCGAAGGCTGTAAGAAGAAAGTGACCTTCTATCACTTTAAAAGACTGAGGAAAATCATGGTTTCTAGGAATGTATTAGAAGGGGAAAAGGGGAGGCAGGCAGAAGAGAACGGATAGCAGAGAGAAAAATTTGTAAAACAAGTCCTCTGAGGAGAATTTTACTGCCAGATAATTTTCTGAGGAAACATAGTCTTTTAAAAAGCACGAAGCTTTTCCCCATTTCCTTCCCTCCTTTCTCCTATTTTCCATAAAAAAATCTGTTAATTTTTTGCTGAAAACAGAATGCATTTCTTTTTCTTGAATGCTCTATAATTGTATAGGAATGTGTACCATTTCTTCCCTGTAATTTTGAGAATATTTCTGAAGACAGTGACACATTCTGACTCTTTAAGAACAAAACAATTCAATTTAAGAATCGCTGAGTGACAGCAGTCTAGGTTCTGAAGTGATGCAGTCGTCTCAGCGCCTGCTGGAAATGTCATTAGAAAACCAACGTATAGCGGGTTGTTATGGCAACTGGAATACTAGAGTTTATAACATCACCGTAATTAATGTTATCCAAACGTTATTAATCTTTCAACATCACTCATATTCTCTGAAGGAACAGCAATTCTGGTTCTCCAAGGATTTTTCAGTAGTGTAATCTGCTACAGCTTTTTCTTCACATTTTATTTTTAAATAGATCTTATTCTGACTTTGCTTTAGAAACATTATTGTTTCTGTTTCTTTGCTCCTTGTATTTTGGCTGCTTTCTTGGATAAAACATGAAATAAAATAGAAGAAAGGGATTAGAGTTAAAAACAGAATGAAGTCTATAGATGAAAAGATTTATGCATTTAAATGTGGAAAATGTGAAAAAGAACACTAACAAGTATTTTGCATACAAATTTAGAACATTAACTAGCATCTTCAGAGGACTGCAATTTTTAAGCAGCTTTACATATATTATTAACATAACATTATTTAACATACCAGCCCTTTAAGGACAAATAATATTTTTTAATGACTGCCTTGCAATGGTTCACGCATGACCTGCATTCTCACCACAGTGTTGTGGTTTACATATGCCCCCTCTACTCAGTGGTTCCCATGATAAGACTAACTTGATTTCAAAAAATGGGCAGAGGGATGGCCTATAATCCCAGTACTTGGAAGGCTGAAGTAGCAGGATTGCCTCAAGTTCAAGGTCAGCTTGGACTAGATAGGAAACTCAAGACCAACCTGAACTATCTCTGGAGCCAGTCTCCAAAAAAAAAAAAAAAGTCAAAAGACTTTTTTTGGAGGGGAGGGTCAAGGATCCTGGGAGCTGAATCTATGGTCTCACATAGGCTTGGCAAGTGCTTTACTGCTAAGTTACATCTCTATCCTTAAAAAAAAAAAATATATATATATATATATATATATATATATATTTGTTTTGAGACAGAATCTCTCTAAGTTGTCCCATCTGGCTTGAACTTTTAATCCTTCTGCCTTAGCCTCCTAAGAGGCTGGGATTATAGGTGTGAGTCACCCTGCCCACCCTGAGCAAGGACTTGAATAGATATGTCTCCGAAAATAATATATAGATAGCCTTCAGACATGAAGACATTCAACCTTGTTAATCATTAGAAAAATGTAAATAAAAATTATGCACTGTTGTCTCACATCCACTGTGGTAGTCATGATATCACAAAACAAACAAAACAGGCATAGTGAAGGAGAAATTGGAATACATGCAGTGTGGTAGGAATGTAAAATGGTGTAGGCCCTAGAAAACAGTGTGGTAGTTCCTCAACATATTAAAAGTAGAAAAAATAAGAGTAAAAACAAATGGAATTAAAAGTAGTAATCAAAAGAATCAGAAACAGAGTACTGAAGAGATATCTGACCTCCCACGTTTATGAAACACCATTCTCATCAGCTGAGGGGTAGCAGCAGACAGATGCTTGCATGCACGGAACAAGAGCAGTAAGTGTGATGGAGGGCTGGCGAGATAGCTCAGCTGATTAAGCACCAGCTTAGGCAAGTGCAGGGGCTGAAATCTGGCCCCTGGCACCACATGCTGTGCTGGCCCCACCCCCGGGTGCACTGAGCTGTGGACCAACTCCTGGTGTAGTGGTACACCTGTAACCCCAGCACTGGGGAGGCTGAAAACAGGATGATCACTATGAGTTTGAGCTATGTAGTGAGACTCTGCACAAAAAAGAAAAGAGAAGCACAGAAAACCAAGGAGTGTGATGGAATATTGTTCCTCTTAAAGAGGGAGCCACATGCACTACAACGTGGCCGAACCTCGAGGGCATTATCTTGCTTGAAAAGGTCCACTCACAAAAGAACAGCTGCATATGAGGTAACTAAAATATTCCAGTTTATAGAAACAGAAAGTAGAATAGTTGCTGCCGGGTTAGTTGAAGGGAAGATGAGGAGTTTGGGAATGAGTAGTTTCATTTTGCAAGATGAAAAAATTCTAGAGATCCGTTGTACAACAAATAATACCTAGCGTTACTGAACTATACTCTTCAAATAGTCAAGATGGTTAATTTCTGCCCTGGAAGACTGTTGGAGTAACTGTCTTGGCACTAAAACACAATGCCTGGCACTCATGGTTTAGAGGAGGAGGGGGATCCTTGGGTTACAGTTTTGGAAGATGCAGAGCTTGTGTGGCAGTCAGCTTCAAGCAGAAGCAACAAGGTGGAAGGACCCAGGCAGAGGAAAGCTGCATGTGTCAGTGCCACCAAGGAGCCAAGGATGAAAGGGAGTTCTGGGGAGTAAGATCACCCTCCAACCTGTTCTCTTTCCTAACAGCAACAGGGCCCCTGGAGTGGTTGATACAATGTGTCAACTTGGCTGAATGACTCAGTGGCCCGGTTCCCTGTTGGTGGGAGCCCCACTCTGGGGTACAATTGGCTCCTCCCTGGAGCGTGACCAGGACCTGCCTAGGATATGACTGGCTTTCTCCTTAGAGCAGGATCAAGGGCCCATCCTGGGGTATGATTGGTTCCACCCAAGGGCACAACGGGCCCACGTCAGAATGACTGAGCACAAAGAGACTTTTTAAAGGGTTGAAGAAAGAGTTAATACTTCACTTCATCGGGGAAACTTCAGTATTCGCATTCAGCCTGGACTTCACCGTCTGGCTTGCAGCGCAGACTCTTCAGCCTCTAGCTTGAATCTTTCTTTATCCGTCACAGACTCTTCAGCGTCCATTACAGACACTTCAGTCTTCCATTGCAGACCCATCAGCTGCTGGATAGAGACTTACACGGATCGCTGCAGTGAAGTCCAGACCACAGGACTGAATCCTTCAGTTTGGAGCATGCAGACACCCTCTGCACACTTTCTCATCTGACTCTGTGACTGACTATTGTAAGCCAATCTTATAATTCCTTATAGACTGTATATTTTGTGTTAATATCCATTCCTTATATTATATCTTTTCTGTTCCTTTAAGTAAAACCCTGAGCGATACAGCCCCCATCATCCAATTCTCCCCATCTCTGAGCTCACAAAGCTTTAGATGGACATACAAGATCTAAACTGCAACAGAGGCTGAGGCAGAAGGATAGAAAGTTCAAACCCAGATGGGACAATGTGAGAACCTGTCTCAAAATGAACAATAAAAAATGGCTCAGGATGGAGCTTAATGCAAAGGTCCTCAATTCAATCCCTTTTACCATACAATTAATTAATTTTATGACATGTGCTTTTTAGCACAATGAAATTGACACATTTCCTTTAAAAGGTGGAGCCGGTCTTCTCTCCTGAGCATCAATTCATTTTCAAATGAGTTGTGCAGCGGAAGTGACGGGGTATGACTTCCATGAAGGACACACAAGATACTGCTGATTTAGTTCATTCTCTTTTGGCTTTTGGGTGAAAAGTGGGTTCTCTAGCCCAAGACAAATCATCAGATGATGACAGTACAACGGATACGTTATCTGCAACCTTATATGAGGGCCTGAGCCAGAAATCACCTGGTCAAGCTGGCTCACAGAAACTGAGAATGAGAATTGTTGGCCAGAATCTAAGCCAGAAAATTCAAGGTTAACTGATCCCACGGCAAAGTATCACCAATGCAGTTAGTATTTTGTCCTTATCTGAAGCAGTGAAGAGCTCTGGTGCGCCAGGAGGGCTCTGTGGGTTCTTTTTGCTGATGGGTCTACAGTTTGCTGTGAGCACTGGCCGCAGGTCAGAATAAGACAAGTAAGTGGCTTGTGTGGGTTACCTCCACCCCAGCCTTACAAATTGTCTCTTGGAACCAGCTGCTCTGCCACTACAGGGCAGCTGGATTTCTGTGAGCTCCTTTTCATCTTCCTTCTCCGAGCATTCAGTCAGATAAACGTCCATAGGGCATTCTCAATGAAAGTTCAACCGCATGTGAACCACCGAGTTTAGATACCAGAGGTCACATCCAGTATCTCGCTATATTCAAAGAAAGTTTTTTTATTCACTTCTATGAAAAAAGTGAAAGGGCATAGTAGCAATGCATCTGGGGACATCCGAAAGGCCAGGGAGAAACACTCAATATCATCTCAAGTGGAAAATGTGGGGCCCACCCAGGAATACCATTTGGGAGTAGTCTTTCACCTGTTGGCCAGCACACATTTTATCCTTAAGTGTAGGAATTAAGTTATAAATTCTGGTCAGAGAGTTAGTTTCTCTAACCCAAGTACTGTGGCTACCTGAAAACTGCATGGCCTCTTAGAAATTTGGAAAAACTTAAGGATAAAATCTTAGCATATTTATTTATTTATTTATTTATTTATTTATTTTTATGGAACTGGGGATCAAACTCAGGCCCTTGCGCTTGCTAGGGAAGCGCTTATTCTACTGAGCTATCTCCCCAGCCCCTGTCTTAGTGTTTTAAAATGCTTTCGTTAAAAAAAAAATGAATGAATAAATGAGCTCCTATTTCTGAGCTCTCTCAGTGTGAATAATTTCCCTACATTTAAAATTTGTAATGAAAGAATTAAAAAATTTTTTTAATTATATCTTTAAAAGAAGAAATTCAAGTTCTCAGAATTTTAGTTTATTTATCAAAATCATCTATCAAGTATAAGGGTACCTAAGGTAACAAACTCAAATTATTATGCTCCTAAAATCCATGCTTACTTTCTTTTTTCTTTCTTTTTTTTTTGGTGGGGCAGGGATTTGAACTCATGACCCTCGCACTTGCTAGGCAGGCACTTGTGCCATGGAGCTATCTCCCCGGCCCCTTAAATATTAATTTTATTTTTTTTTCTTTTTTCAGAACTTTTATTTGTTTGCTTATTTATTTATTTTTATGGCCGGCTCAGCCCACCCCGAGGGCAGGGCTGGCGCAGCATGTGGTGCCAAGGATAGAACCGCAGTCCCTGAAGCCACCCAAGCTTTACCAAGCAGGTGCCTTAGACCACTGAGCCATCCCGCTGGGCCCCCTCCATGCTTACTTTCAATGCCAGAGAATTACTATCGTTGTGTTTTGGATGACAGAGCTGAGTCTGAGTTAGGTTAGCTTATACATGATTACACTCTGGTTAGTACCTGAGTACAGGTCAAAATTATAGCCCAATTCTCTTTCACGTGGGACTACATTGCCCTCCTATTTAGATATTTTGGGAAGCCGTTGAGTTTTAAATTTGAGTAAGGTAATAATGCCTTATTTTTCTCATTGCTGAGACCAAAAACTCACACTCAAAATTAAAAGAGGAAAGATTTTTTTCTTTTTTTTGGCTCACATTTATAGAGGGCTCAGTCCCTAACTGGCTGGCTCCAGGGCAGCGTGGCTCAGCAGGGGGGCATCACATAGGAGAAACAGTTCATGGAAAGCAGGTGGCAACAAAGGTGGCAATAGCCCAGCAGGATGGCTCAGTGGTCTAAAGCGCCTGCTTAGGAAAGCTTGGGTGGCTACAGGGACCGTGGTTCTATCCCCAGCACCACATGCTGTGCCAGCCTTGTCCTCAGGGCAGGCTGAGCCAGCCATGAAAATAAATAAATAAACAAAAGTTCTGAAACAAGAAATAAAATAAAATAAAATTTAAAAAAACCGTATTATTTAAAACAAAAAACAAAGGTGGCAAGCAGCTAACAACAAGGGACAATTCACAAGTGCAGCAGCTTGTTCTGTCTGTATTTTATCGAGTCTAGATGCCCTTAGCACTCCTACCCTTGATTCTAGCATTGCACTGGTGAACCAGCTCCAGCCTCACATCCCTGACCCCAGCAGCACACACCCTAGATCCAGCCACCTCTAAAGGCCTTACCTATAGCCATGTGTAGCTTTGGGGGAGCCCTTAGAGACAAGCCGTAACAGGTAGCTATGAAAAGTTACACCGGCCTTGAGGAGATATGTGAAGTCCATAAAATTAGAGGCAGACCCTTAGGTTTTTAGTTATTACAGTCCTCACAGTTTAAAAGAGATAGTAGCTTAACAACGTTTTCCATCAAATCATTCAACTATGAAGCAAGCAATTATTTGTAAGAGTAAAAACTGCATTAAGAATGCCCCTTTTTATTTCTTGTGCCGCATTTTCCGAGCCCTAGTCCACCTATCAGTCTAGGCAGCTTCTTTGCCTCACACCCATTCATTCTGTGTTGACTCTAAGTTAAATATAATCACTTCTCCGAATGCCCATCCACATTCGGCAGCCCACACCCAGAGGTGACTGGGATGATAATTAAGTGGCAAACAGAGGGCTCCTGCTGCAGGCCCACGGCACACAAACTACAAAGCAGATGGCTCATGTTGGTTTCCCTCAGTCCCCTACTGTCGCTTCTGCGGGTCTTGTGGGAACTTGAGCCCGCCTACCATCCTTGAACCCACCAACCATTCCTAAGCTCCTCTCCAAAGCAACTCTTCCTCTCTTCGGGCCGACAGTATTTTCTTTGCTCTGGAAACTGGTAATCATGCATTTTTCTTCTTTTTAAGGAAAAGCATGGTTAATTTCTAGCTTATGAATGTTCCTTCATACAGAAAAATATCAGTTAAAACACATACAAGGAAAGATCAAATCAGATAATGTCTATTTTACAACCCCTCATGACAAACCGGATTCTAAAACCATTAGCCAAAAGGTTTTGGAGAAGCAGTATGCCCTTGAAGTGTCAAAGTAGCACCTCACAGACCGCTTAGGTCCTCACGGTAGAGTCATCTGGCTATCACTAGCTGAACCACGAGATGAAGTTTCTTGTCTTAATCATGGGAAACCAATGCTGTGCGTCCTTAATGAGGTACAGTGGCATGCATGGAGCGTCCTTGTTAAAACATGTTGTACTTGAGTTTAATCAAACATTTAGATCCAACTTCCAGTTTACAAGAACTTCAAGGAACAGAAAACAAATTAATTGCCACCAGCAAGAGAAAATCAGGCAAGTCTTGAAAGGGACTCAGTCTGTGAAATAACTGACTTAATTTCTTCTACAATCAATGTCACTAAAATAAACACACCGGGAGGTATCATTTCAGATCAAAGCAAGTTATCACTTTGCTGCTTGGTTAAATAAAACTCCTAGACTACACACAATGCCTTTGGGACAGCGGGAGAAATGTAAGTATTGACTAGGGTTTAGCACTATTAGGAAGTTATTAATCTGATTGCATGCGCCAATTATCAACATCGTCTCAGCTTCAAGTCCTTCTTCAGTATTGTGCAGCAGCGATGGATTGGATTTTGCGAATTGTTCTCCCCCGCAGGAAGTGTGATGCTATACTTTGTCAATAGAGGGCGCAGGAAGGACACTGCAGGAAGGAGGGCAGGAATGTGATCCTCGGGATCCCCTTGGTTGACGGTGTATGTGAGTCTGGGGACATCTGGTGGTACAGTGCCTTAGCTGCACAGTTCTTGCAAGGTCAGCCCACACCTGTGACTCCTGAGAATGGCAGCATTGTTGCTCTCTACCAAGTGCCTGCAGAGTTCTGAGCTCTGTGTTCTTTTCCTCCAGCCTTGGATCCTGGAATCCTTGCAAAGCCGCTTTCTGCTTGCAAGTGGACTGCAGACTGGGAACTGCAGGAAATTTCTTCTCTGTCCATTGATTGCAGTCCTACTTTATCTTTGAAGTCCAAGACAGTTCAGTATGAAACCCTTTCCGAAAATGGCCCTTTCCTGGAGACCTTCCCTCTGCTCTTGTGGATGCATTAGACTTGATTACACGGCCTCTTGCACAGTTGCTCTCCCATTGTATCTTCATAACTTTTCATATTGAATTTCCCCATTAAGTGTGTGTTCTGCCTCTTGATGGGAATTCAACAGATACAGTATGATGCTGGTATTTTCTCTCTCTCTCTCTCTCTCTCACACACACACACACACAAAGAGTTTAATAAAGACAAATTTGGCTGTTATAAGATCACTGATAAGGGCGAGATGGTATTAAAAGGAACAGGGACATTGGAAACTGTTCTCTTGGTGAACCCCTCTCTCCAGCCACCTCACGTCTCCAGTTCTCAGCAGCGCCTGCTCCTGCTTCTATCCCTTGCATCCTGGCTGCTCATCCTGTCTGCTACCCTGGCCAGCTCGTCTCCTTGCAGGGCCACGGTCTGCCTCTACCTGGCTTGCTCCACTCCCCGAGTCTATCTCTGGATGTTTGCAGCAGAGGGCTGCTGGCTGGAAGAGGGAGGTAGAAGACAAAAGGCTTCTGGGATCATCTCTTTGCAACATGGAAACAGGCTAGGGGTGGACTGCAAGCTCTCAGCACCAGCCTGGCCCTGGGATCCACCTTGATTTCTTACATTCAATATTAAAAAGGTGTTTCAAAATCCGATTGACTTAAATGCACTTTACTGGTACCTGGGTGCTTGACTTCCTGCAGTCTGCCTCTTGCACAGAGGGGCTGGGGAGTCAAGCCGGTCCTCAGGAGGCCCGAACCTCACCTCCCTGCCAGGGTGTGTGGTGATGAGAGTGACTGCCCTCTGGAGGATGCAGGGGGTCAGTCACATGGTGCGGGGCAGCAGAGGGCAGAGCAGCTGAGTGCTTGACCTTGGGGGCCCAGACACATGGTTTTCTCCACAAATTTGGGGGTATCACGCTTCTTTTCAGCCTTCCCACAGAAGGCTGGCTTGGAGCCGGCTGCATTGCGGACTCCCCACGGTCTCCCCATGGTCACTGGGGCTGCCCTGCTCCTGGGCTGCAGACAGCCTGGGGCTTGCAGCCGAATGCTGATGCTGGTGTCATTTTCATGCAGAAAGTTCTTATTTTTAGAAGAGTTATGCTGATGAAGTTAGGAGTGAGGCATCTATCTATGCCCAACTTATTTCAAATTACATAAATACATGTATTCGTTTATATATTATAATTATAACTATATATATGGTATGCACACATGTGTACATAAAGCAAATCTGTCATACACAATTTTAGCAAGTCTCGTAAGAAGGTGGATGTAGGTTGACAGTATTCATTCTTTCCACTGTACTGTGTAATTAAAATTTTTATTATTACAAATTGAAGGGAAATCTTTTCCTTTGGTGTCCTTGCTTAGTGTGAAGAGGGGAGAATCCTCTGCCTGGAATACTTCATTCTCTGCAAGAGTGTTTGGAAGACTCACTCCGGGTTCCTGAGCCTGACTTCCACCCAGAGTGGCCTCGGAGGCTTTTGAAATGACAGCAGCTCAAGGCCCAAACAAAATTTGGTGAATTAGTCTCTAGGATCCTGTTGTTTGAGGAATTATAACTCCAAAGGGGAAGCTTTTTGACGATTAGGGGGAATGTGGGGTGCACGGCTAACTTGTAGAACATTTCACAAGTTCCTTTCTTTGGTTCCTAAGTGTTCTGATGCACGTTCTTAAGGAGGCCTGGTGGTATTTGAGGAAAAGTTATGGTAGGAGAAAGGGGGTGCCGCTGGCCGCACCCTTGGCTGAAATGGGTCTCTAATTGAGAGTTCTGAGGCTGAGGGTGGAGTGGCGCTCCTCACAGCGGACTGTGCTGGTCCCCTCATCCTGTTCTGTTCTCAGCAACAATAGTCAATGGTCCTGCAGTCGCCAGCTAGAACTTACTTTGCAAGAAAGACAAAGAGGGAAGCTGTGTGGCCACCTTGATCAGCAAAGTCCCCAGGGGCCCCTCTGGCAGACCCAAAGTGCCCACAACTGCCTTTAATCAGTGTGACAGTTTGCGCTGTGAAAACTATATGCGTTTCAACATTTCTTCCTTCTTTCCTTTTTTCCTTTCTGCCTCCCTTCCTCCACCCCTCTCATTCATTCATTCATTCGTTCATTCATTCAGTATTATAGTTGGCACCTGAAATTCTTCTCATCTGTTTTTACAGCTTTGCTGCTAATGATTGGTATGTATTTTCTTCTTTAGAGGATTTTAAAGAGGCCAGCACCTGAGAATTTGATTCCTCCAGGGCAACCAGTGATGGCCTAGGGAGGGAATAAGAAGGCTCCCAGGCCTCTGGGTGATGTTAACTCATTCTCACATTTACTCTTGCTTTGGAATCTGCTTTAGAGAGCCTAAGACAGATGTTTGCTTTCATTTATAAAAAGCATTTGCTACCTGCTAGGTGCCAAGCCTCACTGTAGATGCTGGTGGTACATTTCTTGTCTTTAAAAGCTTTCTTTCTAGGGATTGACAGAGAAGCAGTACACATTTGATGATTATAAATACTATAGCTAAATAAAAAACAAGTTGTTGGGGATAGAGGGTAGTGATAGCATTTGATGTAAGGTACTCAGAGAAAGTCTTTAAAAAGGTCTCATGTGATCTGTATGGGGTTCTGACCTGGGGCCCCTTTCACTCCTCTTTGGGCAGCCTGGTGGTTCCCTGCGTCTGGGAGGTGAGCCTGTCAGTGCTGAATGTAGTGTAGGCACCTGACCAGCACACTGCACTGCAGCCCAAAATGCTTAGACGCAAGTGGTCTCCTACTTCAGCTTCCTGAGTGCTGGGACCACAGGCACATCCCCACACCCAGCAGAAGGTAACGTCTGCGCAGAGGTCTTGGCTGGAGTAGGGAATGGGGCATCTGGACGTCAGGGGAGTGGGGAACAGACTATGTGACAATCCCTAGGCAGGAATGTTCATAGTGTGGTTGGGAATCAGATGGGGGCACAGGATGTAGCAGGAGAGGTGGAGGAGACCAATTCTAGGGCTCAGGAAAGGAAAGCTGGTGCCAGCTCCTTCAGGTGTCCGATTCCTCTGATTCTGTGCTTGCCTGGAGTGCCTGTGGCTTTTCTTCTGAATGGGATGGGAACACCTTACAGTTTGAGCAGAGGAGTAGAGTAAGTTGAAGTAGCTCAGGCCAGCCTTGAACTTGCAGTCCTCCTGCTTAGCCTCCTGAGTAGCTGGGCCTACAGGCTTGTGGCACCTTGCCTGGCTTGGTTTTCATTTCAAAAGGTTATCTTGGTTGCTGTGCTGAGAACAAATGACAAGGAGCAGGGAGGAAGCAGGGAGAAGATAATAAAAAGGCGGCTGAGCAGGAATCTTCACAGTGACTGTGAGTGGTGGGGAGAGAGGTGGTCATACTCTGGACACACGAGGTCAAGGTGCATCTTAGGGTCGGGGCTGTGGGGAAAGACATCACTTTTTTGTTTCATATTAGTATTTGGTACGGGGCCACACTACGCAACTTGGACTAATAGTAATCCTCCTGTTTGCAGCCTCACCAGCTCTGGGATTACAAGCGTGCGGCACCACACCTGGACTTGTGCCCCAGGGTCAAGGCTGGTGGGCTCTGAGGGCCTGGGGATGCTCCCTGCGCTTGTCAAAGCAGGCGCTTAGTCCACTGAGCTATCTCGCCAGCCCTTTTGACGCTAGTCTTTTTTCCCCTAAGTAATTGGAAGAATGGGTCGTTGACTGAGAGAATGAAGAACAAAAGGAAAGTCAATATGTTCCCCTTATTCTGGGATTCAAACTCATAGAATTTTAAAAAAATGAATCTTCAGGTGATGCTGCACTGTTTTTAAA
>PVJA010010432.1:34453-57473 GCA_004027025.1 Myocastor coypus
CTTATGAAGATTTTAAAATTTCATTATGCTTAATATTGGTGAAAACTCAGAGAAACAAAACATTTCAACATTGAAGTTAGGAAATATGCGATCCCTTTGCAGCAAGAAGATAATGTGTCAATAGTTACACTGTTAACTTGGCTTCTGGGAGTTCAGGGGACAATACAGTTGACCCTTGTGTCTGTGGATTCCGCTTTCACACTGAGCCAACTGTTGATTAATAATATATAAAAACTGAGTCTGTATTAAAGTTATGCAGACTTTTCTCCATGTCATTATTGCCTAAACATCATAGTATTACAGCAATTTACAGGGTTGCAATATGGGAGGGGATATAAGTGATCTAGAGGTGGTTTAAAATATACAAGAGAAGTGCACACACTATAGGACAATACTATGGCATTCTATTTTAGGGACTTGAACATTCTCGGAGTTTGGTTCCACAGGGGCTGCTGGGACACATCCTCGGTAAATACTGAGGGACAAGTACACAACATATGGCAAAAATTAGGGTGCACTTTAAGAACAAAATGTAAGTATTCATAAGAATCAAATCTGTAAAATATATTATGTAGACTATATATAAGTAGAAAAAGTTGTAGGAACTAGTTTGCTAATGGCCTATGATGAGTTTGGAGGATTATGTGATAGTTTTATTTGCTTCTTTAAACTTTTTTATAATTTCAGGACGTTAATTTTCTTTTATCAGAAAAAATCCTGTAATAGATATTCATAAGAAAAAAGTCATTCTTCCTTGTTTCTGTTGCCCTTTGTTCACCTTAACCCCTCCCCCATTTTAGGGCTTGGTGGGGTTGCTCCGTGGGATTGAGTGCCTTCCACCTGATCTTACAGAACTCCTTTACTAATAAAGACAGACTGTCTCCTTCCCCCCCCCACTTTATTTATTTATTTAAAATTTAACAATGGTTATATTACATATTTTCATCCTTGGATCAGTTTAGATTAATAGATATAAGATTGATCAAACAATTAAACATTAACACTTTCAATAAACATTAATTTTTTTTTAACAGTCAATACACTGCATATTGTCCTCACAATAGTAATACAGAGCACAAGTTGTGGGCTTGACACATCTTCCTGTTGACTTTAGCTACAGAAAATGTTTCTTTGCTCTTTAACTATCCAGTATAGAAACTCAAAAGGCAGAATGGTGCTTTCTCAGACTCCTTTACATTCAGGGTGTGGGGTCTGCCATTTGGACGTGTCTACATTGGGCTTTGACTTGGAAGGTAAAGAAACATGAAGACGGCGGTCACAAGGAACCCACTGGTGGTGCAAGTGCTGGCCAAAGAAGATCTAGTTCTCAGAGGAAGCAGCAGTAGTGCCAGGGGTAGGTGGGGTCCTTGCTGACTGTCCCTGGTGACATCCATGGGAGGTCCAGCACCGATGTCCACAACGCTTGCTGTTGGTATTTGTGTGGGCCAAATAAAACGTGGAGCATCCATGGCACTGGCGTTTGCTCCACAGAGTTCTGTGCGGTGAGACACAGAACTCTCTTCTGGCAGTGTGGTTACTGAGTCAGATTCTGTAGCCCTGCTGGACATTGGGTGAGCCTCTAATTACCTTTTAATGAATTCTTTCTCTATATGTAGTAGCTTGAGTTGATTAATGTGATCAGCAAATAAAATCTCTGATAGACACCTGTCATTCCCATGTCTTGATATCACCTTTCACAGAGCCTCATTGTTTGATGTCATTTTGTTGCATACCCAGTTGCGGGGTAGGTTACTTCCCTGCTGAATAAAGGACGATGGCCTCTCCTATTGCTCCTAAGCGTTATTTCTTGGGACCTTAGTTAGAAAATGGCTTTGGGTAAAATAAGAAGAGACTGAGATGGGAGGGACAGATCTTCCTTGACATGTAATGAGTCCATCTATAAGCAGATGGTCCTCCTTGGTGCCAATGTTGTAATTCTAACCAACGGAGCTAAAACTAGAGGGAAAAAATGCTTAGAAGAGAAATTTAGGAATTTGACTACAAATAAAAGGGTGGGCATGTTGGCATTTATCCACAGAGTTCCCAATCAGTATCAAAGAGAGATGTATTAGTACATGCAACAATACTACTGTAAGGGATTAAGCCATTCATTATAAAAATAAAGATCAATAGCATCTGTTCTTCTGTAATACTCTGAAATTTTAGCAATAAATCCCTGAGAAACTTCAAGTGAAACTATATGTTGTTTGAGGGTAGGGGAATAAATTTCAGGAACATTCTCTCTTGCAGCAAAGTGAGAAACAAGCAGAAAAACCAATGAAGATGCAACGGACTATTTAGGTAAACAGGATATCTTCAAGTGGAGAGATGTAGCCTGTAGTACATACATAAGGAAGGACTTTGCATATTCTGACTCTGTCCTTCCTGCCAATCACTGGCATGTATCCTCTGTGGACTTGTAAAAAAACTTGTCCTGGCCTTATCTTCTGTAAGTTCAAATTACATATCCTGAAATTTAAAAAAAATTTTTTTTTTAGAAAATCTTGATAATAACTTTGAATCTCTTGATTTTTCTCCTTTTTTTTTTTTTTTGTGGGACTGGGGTTCAAACTCACGACCTTGCACATGCCCAGTAGGCACTTGTGCCTTGGAGCTATCTCCCCAGCTCCCTTGATTTTTCTCAGAACTTGTCTGGAAGGTTTGTTGCTTTCGAGCTAGTCAAATTAGCAATTTTCACATCCATAACTCAGTGGTATGCCAACTTTTCTGATCAAGGAGAATATGGGAACATAGCGGAAAGGGATCGATGATGTATAGTGTGCCTAAGGAGAGTCACTTAGAGAGAAATTCTCTCAGGCTTTTACAGAGAGCAAACTGGTCAAGCAATGGCTGTGACTCATCTGGATGGCTGACACTGACAAAAGTTCTAGAAAGCACTGTATATGGTTTCAAGGTAAATTCTGAGGGGATTTGACTGACCTTGTGAGATACAAAAGTTACATATTTTGTTATACAGGTCTTGCTTTAACTTGCCCTTAACCACCCAGCAGAAAAGTTTAACCATGAAGCATAAAAAGTAAAGCAAGTTTAGTATGCCGAACTGTAAAAGGCTTAAACCAACAGCTTCCAACACTGACAGTTCTGCCAAGATCCCACTACTATTATGGAATATTGGACTATGTATACATAGTCCTTAGCTTCTCTCAGTTCAGTGAAAAGAAATATTTGTATCAGTAGTGATAGGAAAAATTATCATATCTGCATCCTATACTATGAATAACTACTATGAAGACAATAATATGCATTGTATTAATTATTGTGGCTATCCTACTAATGTGTTTTGAAGCTGTCTCAGTATTTCTTATTAAAGGTAATACAAATATTCAAATGAGCAATTTTCTAATTCCTTCTCACCCCTACTGAATTTCAGCCTTCATTGCTCCTGCTTTGTGTGTTCTTGGTCAAAACTGCTATACCAATAATAGTTTTTAGAAAACGCTGTTTGACTTTTCTCTTTCAGGATTTCTTCTGTCTACATACTAACACTTGTATATAGCAGTTTACAGTTATGTTTCTAATGTTTAATAAAGTGGCATCATATTAAGCATGTTGTTCTTTCTTCTGTTAATAATATCTCCCCAGCATCTTGCCATGCCATCAGATGCAAAGTGCTTCTTTCATTCTTGAATTGCTGCATTGTATTTCATTGTATGAATATATGTACATGAATTTATTTTCCGAATTTTATATGTATGTTGTTCTTATTTTTTTGCTACTTCGAATAATGCCACAACCAATAATCTTATACACATATCTTTTTGCACCTGTTTTTCTGTAAGATAATTTCCTAGTAGAGCAATTGCTTGTTTAAGGGGCCATGCATTTTAAAAATGCAGATAGATGTTTGCTAGATTACTCTCCAAAAAAAGTTACAGCTATTTGCACTGGAAATTTAAATAGTAGTGTAGAACTGCTCTAAATTGATATGAGCCTTACCTGTACCCTCAACACGCTGTGATTCCGAGTACTCAGTTTTCATCGATTCTCGATTTTACTGCCTGATGAATGCTCCCCAAACTCGCGAGACTCCTAATTTAATTCCATGCTGCTGAATCTCAGGAAGTAACCTTATGCGCTCTCTGCCATCTTCCACGTGATGAACTTTTGTCCTCCTGCTCGTTGCCCCATCCATCTAGAGGTTGCTGCTGTAGCTTCATAAATTACATCTGTGAGAAGGGCAAACAAAGAAAAACAAAGCCTTCTTCAAAGCTCCAGGGTAAACTTTCCCAGAGATCCTCATGGCCATAACTCAGTGTGCGAGTCGGCTTTGCATCAGTTGGAACAGTGCTTACTTGGGGGGGGGGTCCCCATGTTGGAGGTCTCAGCCTGTGGTGAGTGGATGCATGGCTTGTCGTCCTTGGGTAGGGATGTGGACAGTGCGTGTCCTGGAGGAGACTGTAGCTCAGCCCGACTGCGTGTCTTATGGCTGGAATGAGGAAGACAGAGGTATTTTGACTTCATCTTTGTCAGTGTTTGATAGTTTAACAATATTTGATGCTTTGAAAGAGGAAGAGAAATAGCTTCCCCTGATTTGCATTTTTGATAGTTAGGTTTTGTATTTTTGTCACATGTTCTGAGTTACTGAGATATTTCTGTCTTCAAATGGTCCTCGTGCTGTCCGTAGAAAAACGCATTTTTGAATTATTAATATTATTGTTGTTTTTGTTATTATTTTATTTTATTTATTGTTATATGCATTTAATACAGGGTCTCACTATGCAGCTCATACTCATAGTGATTCTCCTATCAGTCTCCCCAGTGCTGGAATTACAGGCGTGCGCCACCACACCAGGTCTCAGTGTCTGGCTCAGAGCTCCCAGGGGCAGCGCCAGCCAGTCGAACTCCTGTCCCTGTGCTTGCCTAAGTAGGAGCATAGTTGGCTGAGCTATCTTACTGGCCCCCATTACTCTATAATAAAGTCACTTTTTGGTAGGCTTGGTCTGTTTCTGACAGTTTCTGGGACTCAGCAGAGGGCAATCTCTCCCTCCTCTCTTTTTTCTCTTCTTCCTCTTCTTTTCTTCTTCCTTTCCCTCTCTTTCCTCTCTTTCTCCTCCTCCTTTTTCTTTCTGCCTTTCTCCCTCTCTTTCTGTCTCTCTCTGTCTCTATCTCTTTCTCTCTCTTCCTCTTTCCTCCCTACCTCCTTCCCTCCCTCTCACCCTTTCTCTGATCATGGGGTAGTAGACAGAAGAAAAAAATAGAATAAGGGCCTTGTTAGGTGTTCTAACTAGTCTTGACTAGAAGGATTTTTTTTCATTTTCTTTTTTTTATACTTTGTTAGAGTTGATTCCTAGAAAGAGTTAAAAGAAAAAAAAAATCTTCAATAGAGAGTTCCCATGAAAGCAGGCCAAAGATGGGTCAAGGATGGGGTTAGAAAAAGTAAAAAAAAAAAAAAAAAAACAGACAAAGAAGGGCACTAAGTGACCTTGGGACTTGCACCAGGAGATGAAAAACAAGAGCATATAGTCGGACACAGAGGGAAGCAAAGTTCACAAACTATAAGCCCACTCCCCAATAAAATATAAGGTAAACAAGGGGGGCAACTTTAAGACAGTGTGTGCTCACACTTGTGCACTAACATGTGCATATATTCACACTATATTAATTTGAGATTCACTATATTATTTACTCTAGAGTCATTGTAGAGTACCTGCCCCTTAACAATTCTAAGCTAACCATGAATTAAGAACCCTTCTCCCACTCCAAAGGCAAGGCCTTAAAGGTAGGACAGTGTGAAGCAAACACAGAACAAGGAAGCTGCACAGAGGTCGCCAGAAGAAGACCTTAAGCAGAGGTGCCTGGAGGCCAATCTTCTCATGGCAAGTTAGGAGGGGGGTGGTGGATGGAAAGGATCTGTGCTCCCTACCCCCACAGCTGAGAGCAAGGCCCAGGGTCCTCCATCTTTCCAGAGCTCTCTGCTCTGATTCTTTCCCATCAGAGTAGCTCTTCTTTCCTCTTTACAGATAAAGAGTCTTCTCGGCATCACATCTTGTCCCTCTAATTCTTGATTGCAGCTGAGTGTATGATCCCAGTGGGCTCCTTGGACAGCAGAGCTGTGGTGCTCATCGCCCTGATGCAGCATCTTTGGTTCCCTGACCAGGAGTCAGGAGCTACATGGCATCTGCCTCTCTCCCTCTCATGTCTTTGTCTCTGTAGACTCTGTCTCTGTCTCTGTCTCCTCTGTCTTTCTCGTATGGTGAATGAACTCAGGACCTTTTCACCAAACTAAATCCCCAGCCTTTAAACAAGATTTAATTTTAAAGTAGGGTCTTTCTTACTAAGTCACTAAGTGTCCCAGGCTGGGCTTGAGCCTCTCCAGGGTGCAGGTCTCACAGTGGTCATCACAGGTCCTGCTGTTGGCAGGTTGAACAGGGAGGTGTACCTCACTGCTGCCCAGAGAAGTGACACATGACTGCAGCATGAGCTCTGCACCCAGGGACACTAAAAGGACCTTGTCATCTATTCCGTGTTAAGTGTGGAGAGCTAAGCGCGTGTCTAGCATTTGGCCTCATGAGCAGGACAGGCTAGACTTCAGGAGGACCTACTAGGTGCTAGGTACCCCTCTTCTCTCATTTAATCTTATAGAATAGATATTATTTTCAGTGTTTACCCAGATTATCAGATCTTACTTGGGAAAATAGCGATGAGTGATGAGACTTGGTGGCAACTTCATCTAATTATCGGGCCCTGGAGTGAGCCTCAAGAAGGGACTGCAGCTTTGACAGACCCACAGTTTCTCCTTCTCTTTCTTCTGCTCCTCTTCCTCCTCCTTCTTTTTTGGTACCTGTTATGGTTTATGTCTAGTTGTCCCCTGAAAGCCTCATGCAATCATGAGGCGGGAACTTCTAGAGCTTGAGACTTGACTCATAATCCACTGGGATTATGTGTTTTAGTACTGATGGGATCATGGGTCTGAGTACTTCTGGAATTATGGGTGTGCCTAGGGTGGATAGGCTGAGGCGGAGAGCCTGAATGTCATATAAAGAGAGACAGACACATGCCGTTGCTCTGCTGCCCTGATTGGTTGGCTGCCTCTGTCACCATTTTGTTGCTGTTCTGCCTCCATGAACTGGATGCTCTCTGCTCTGTTCCACTCAGCCTTGGGGCAGCTGAATATGCACTGAAACCTCCAGTAACTTTGAACTAAATAAACCTTGCCTTCCTTCATTTTATGTGTCGGGTATTTGTCCCAGCAAAGAGTAAAAAGTAACTAAGACAGTACCAGAGATCGAACCCAGGACCTTGCACTTGCCAAGCAGGCACTTATGCCACTGAGCTATCTCTCTGCCCCCTATAGTTTCTTCTTAAAAGTGGCCATGTGCAGCCTTTATTTACCAACCTGCTGCAAAGATTTCTTAAGTGAGACTTAGAAACCAAACCCTTACTTCCAAAAGCCAAAACCAAAGCGCAAAAACCTTAAAACAACATAACCAACCAGTGAAGAAGAAAGCCTCTGAAAATCCCAATACAAAAGATGACCTTGTTTCTTCTTTCTGAAGTGTGCTATTAACACTGTTGAACTCTCAATCCAGATACTTTTGAGGGTGGAGGAATCAAGATCTTTTTTGTAAAAGCACAATCATTTTCAGGGTCATGAAGACAGCCAGTGACTGTCCTTGGGCCTCACTCTTCCCTGTTCGTTCCCAGATCTTCTAAGTCTCTGTTCCCTGCCTCTGTATTGTGCGATGAGTTAATAAGAAGAAAATATTACTGCAGTCTCAGTTTTCATGTCTCTGATGCAGCTCATATTTTAAAGCAACTATGGTACTTTACACAAAATCCAGTTTCAAGGGTGAATTAAATACATAAAAATCTAAGAGAGACAACAAAGTTTAGCTACCTGAGAAACAGCTTACTGAATTTATCTCTTTAATCAGGACATAAAACCCACTATGCCTTCACTTTCCATTTTGCTTTAGGCCTTATTAAATAACACCTTCAGCAAGCAATGCGCATGCATAAATTTAAAGCCATCCCGAACAGACTGCAATGATAGCTTGACTTTATAAATGATTTGTCTTTTTGCTGTGAAAGGAAGCTTATCTTATTGTCAGCTGGAGAAAAATGATTTGGGCTACAAGTCATTGCTGTTTTGCTCTATCTTGAGTTTGAGTAATCAAAATCTGGGATGGAAAAGATGACAGGTCACAAGAGGTGGCCGTGGGTGTCTGTTCTTCCTATAGACAAGAGTCTTCCCACAAGCAAAGCTGCCCAAAGTGAGGTGACTGGTGGCCCGGCTGCTTAGAACTGTTAATTGTGTTATGTCAGCCACATTGGACTAAGAGACACCTAGAACTCAGTAAGGAGCACTCTCAGGCGTGTCTCCCAGGTCATGGAAGCGTGGCCTTGGGTGCTACATCTGTCCCCCAGCCCCTTGCTCTCTGGCATGGTTCTCTGCTCTGCTTCTAGACATGGTGAGGTGAATCACTTTTTCAGCCTGCTGACCATGGATTGAAGCTCCTGAAACTGTGAGCCAAATTAAACCTTTCCTCTTTCAGGTTGGGCCTTGGGTGCTGTCTGGGTGGCAGGAAGGCTAACACACTCCTCCCTTGTCCCCTTTTTGTCTCTTTTGGTGGTACTGGGGCTTGAACGTGGAGGCATTCTACCACTGGGAAACCTCTGCTGCCCTTTCTATTTTTAGGTTTTTTCTATATCCTCAACCAAATGGGTCTCCTTGTATAGTTTTAATTCTCTCTTCCCCTCTCCTCCCCTCCCCTCCCCTCCCCTCCCCTGCCCTCCCCTCTCTCTCCCTCATCTCTTAGTGTATGTTTGTAACACACTGTAGTTACATTCATTCTGAGGGATTAGAGAGTCCATAAAGATATCTTGGTCATTTTCAAATTCTTTGCACACACCCCATACACTTCCCCACTTCCTCAGTAAATCTGGCATTTGGTTTCCTATCTTCCTTCCTTCCTTCCGTCCTTCCTTCCTTCCTTCCTTCCTTCCTTCCTTCCTTCCTTCCTTCCATTTTAGGTTTCTTATATAGGAGAAGCCATGATATATTTAACTTTCTATATTTGACTTATTTCACTTAAAACTACGACCTCATATTTCATCTATTTTCCTGAAAATGATACAATTTGATTCTTTTTTTTATGGTCAAGTAACATTCCAATGTGTATACATGCCCAGTATTTTCTTTATCCATTTATTTGTCAATGAGCATTTAGGCTGTTTTCCCCAGCTTGACTATTATGAATTATGCTGCTATAAACTTACACATGGATCACTATGGTGTGATGCCTTCAGCTCTGTGAAGAACATATCCAGTGAGATATGGCTGGGGAAGGAGAAAGTTCTACTTTAGTTTTTTAAAAAATGTATTTGGTACAGGGCCTCACTACACAGCTCAGACTCATAGTTTTCAGCCTCCCTAGTGCTGGGATTACAGGAATGTGCCACCACACTCAGTCTTGGTGGTCAGCTCAGTGCACCTGGGACAGGGGCTGGTGTGGCACTTGGTGCTGGGGATCAAGCCCTGGTGCCTGTGCTTGCCTAAGCAGGAGCTTAGTCTGCTGAGCTATCTCACTGGCCCTAATATTTTAGTTTTTTGAGAAATCTGCACACAGATTTCCATAGCAGTTTTACTAACTTGTATTTCCATAAACATTGTAGAAATGTTCCTTTATCCCTATATCTGTTCAAATGATTTTTGTTTTTTTGTGGGGGAGGTACCTTCTTGATGGTAGTCATTCTAATTGGGGTGAGAAGAAATTCCAGAACTGTTTTGACTTGCATATTCCTAATGGTTAAGGTAATACTTATTGAATACTTATACTTACTTTTTCTTTTCAGAAGCATCTATTTAGTTCACTTGCCCTTTCTTATTTTTTAAATTTTATTTTTTAATATTTTAAACTTTTCATTAGCACACTGATGGAGACCCCTGGGAAGCCACTCTGTGCAGAACTTAAGTTAACTTGTAGGCTTTCCACGTTTGCTTCTGAGTCACTGGTCCATACTAGGGCCTGCAACAGTGAGTCAAGTCTTGACAACTCAAAAGACAAACAAGGCCACAGTTAAGGACGCCTGGCTCCAACCTAGGTACATAAAGGGTGTAACTTCTGGCATCTCTTTCCCACAGTGAAGGCCTTCCTGGAGAATACATAGTTTTCCTAAATTAACATCATGCATTACTTAGAGAAATCCTTGAAAGGGACACCTAAGCCCTGTCTTTTTTTATCCTCTTCTCTCCCACCCACTCCTAATTTGTTCTTTTTCCATTTGAGAAAGATCTGCCTTTCTAATAATATCCTTTTTGATTGGCTCATTTGTTCTTGCAGGGGCTATATTTTTGTTTATCATATATTCTAGATAGGAATCCTCTATCAGAATAGTAGCTGGCATTTTTTCCTGCTCTGTAGGTGGTTTCTTTTTCTTTTCTTTTTGAATTTTTTATTTTCTTGGTACAAGGTCTTTCTAGACAGCTTGGACTTGTAGTGATCCTCCTGTCTCAGCTTTCCCAGCCCTGGGATTATAGGCTTGTGCCACCATGCCCAGCGTCACAGCAGGCATGGCGTGCTCAGCATTCCATGGCAGGCACATCATGCGGCACCAGAGACTGAACCCGGACCCGTGTGCTTGCCAGGCAGGTGCTTAGATATCCAAGTTATCTCTCCGGCCCTTTAGGTTGTTTCTTCACTCTAGTTTTTTTTTTCCCCTTTGGAAATTAAACTCAGGACACCTTGGGCTTGCCAGGCTGCGCTGCTGAGCTATATTCCTGGCCCTTCACTCTTGCTTTGTTTGCTGTATCCCATGTTGATTCTTGGTATCATCTCCTGTGCTAGTGGAGAAAGTATTTCTTTGCATTCAGAAAGTCCCTGCCTGTGCCTATACCTTCAAGTGTTTCCCCTAAGCTATTTTTCAGTTGTTTTAGTGTTTCTGTTTTTATGTCTGTCTTACCAACTTTGATTCAATGTTAGAGTGGGAGACATGGACCTAGTTTCAATCTCTTGCATACAGACAACCAGTTTTCTCAGTACCATTTGTTAAGGAGGCTATCTTTTCTTCAACGTATGTTTTTGACTCCTTTGTTAAAGATCAAATGGCTGAAAAGTACATGAGGTTGATTCTGTGTGTTCCATTCTATTCCACTGAGTCCACCTCATGTTGTTTTTGTTACTATTTCTTAAAAGTCTTTCACCTCCTTGGTTAGGTTGATTCCTAAGAACTTAATTGTTTTTTAGGAAACGAAATTAGTTTTCTGAATTCTTCCTGGTGGCTTCATTTTTTTTTTTTTTTTTTTGTCTTTTTGAGACAGGGTCTCGCTATGCAGTTGAGGCTTGCATTGAGCTCACTTTTGTAGCCCAGGCTGGTCTCGAACTCGCACCAATCCTCCTGCCTCAGCCTCCCCCGTGCTGGGATTACAGGCGTGAGCCACCACGCCTGGCTTCATTTTTGGTATAGAGTGACATTTCTGATTTTTGTGAATCCTGCCAATATGCAGACTTTATCAGCTGTGAGACTTCTTGTTGAATTTTCTGGCACTTCTATATATAGGGTCATCCCATGTGCAAATAGGGATAACTTGACTTCTTCCTTTTCTATTCATGTCATTTTTACTTCTTTCTGTTTCTTACTTGCTCTGTCTAAGGTCTCAACTACTGTATTGAAAAGGCTTGCTGAGAATGAACCCCCTTGTCCTATTCCCCGATAGGTTT
This sequence comes from Myocastor coypus, assembly GCA_004027025.1. Lineage (NCBI taxonomy): Eukaryota > Metazoa > Chordata > Mammalia > Rodentia > Myocastoridae > Myocastor > Myocastor coypus. The sequence continues at coordinate 46,135 of PVJA010010432.1, forward strand.
TTCCCCATTCAGTATGATATCATCTATTGATTTGTTATATACAGTTTTTATTGGCTTGGGGTGAGGCTCCTCTATTGATATTTTCATCAGGATTTATTTTGTATTTTTCAATTTGTTGAGACAGTGTCACTCTAGTTCAAGCTGGACTTGAACACAATATGTAGCATAGGCTGACCTCAGACTCAAGGTAATCTTCAAACTCCCAAGGGCTGGGATTATAGGAATCCACTACCATGTCCAGCTTCATCAAGATTTTTTAAAAAATGTATTTGGTACAGGGTCTCAGCATGCAGTTTGGACTCATAGTGATCCTGCCATTTTCAGTTTCCCCAGAGCTGGAATCACAGGTGTGCATCACCGTTCCTGGTCTCAGTGGCTGGCTTAGGGTGCCTGGAGGTGGGGTTGCTGCAGCCTGTGGTGCCCCCAATCAACCCAGGTCCCTGTGCTTGCCTAAGCAGGTGCTTAGTCTGCAGAACTATCTCACCTGCCCTTGGGATTTTTATCATGAAGGGCTACTGGATTGTGTCAAAGGCTTTTTCTCTATTTATTGAGATGACTATGGGACTTTTATCCTTGATTCTATTGTGGCAGCTGACACAGAGTGTCAACTTGTAATATCTGAAGCTTGACTGGATAGCTTGTAGATTCCATGCCCTGGTATGTGAGGGGCTCCACCCCAGAGTGACTCAGCATAAAAAAAAAAGCGACATAAAAGAGTTGCGGGCTGGCCAGATAGCTCAGTAGATTAAAGTGCCTGCTTAGGCAGACACAGGGGCCAGAGGTTGTAGCCCCAGTCTGCGGTGCTGCCTCTGGGAGCACTGAGACAGAAAATGAGACTGGCCATGGTGGCTCATGCCTGTAATCTCAGAGTTTGGGAGGCTGAACGCAGGAGAATGGGTGTGACTCCGATCTGCGTAGCCAGAGTCTGTAGACAGTATACTAAATTCAATAAATAAAGGAGTTGAGGAAGGCTTCTGCCCCCACCCCTCACCCCTCCCCGCTGCCTGGGAGAAGTCCAGGTCTTCGTCGTGGTGCTTTGCAGCTGTGCCACTTCGGAGAAGCTCGGATCTTTGTGTCTGGAGCATCAGTCCTCACAGTCAGGGCAGAAGCAAAAGAGAGAGAGTCTTGATGCACGCGGCAGCTGCTACTCCTCCTCTGCTCTTTGTTGTTTTCTGCCTCCATGAGGCGCTGCTATTTGCCCTGGACACAGCAGAGTACGGACTGAGGCCTCTGCTATGAGGTAAATAAACTTTTCTTTCCTTTATTTTGGATGTTGATATTTTGTCCCATCAACAAGTAAAAAGTAACCAAGACACGTGATATATTACATTACATTTATTTATTTATATTTTGTTTTGTTTTGTTTTTTTGCTTTTTGAGACAGGGTCTCACTGTGCAGTTCAGGCTCGCTTTGAGCTCACTTTTGTAGCCCAGGATGGTCTCAAACTTGCAGTGATCCTCCTGCCTCAGCCTCCCAAGTGCTGGGATTACAGGTGTGAGCCACCACGCCCAGCTTTATTTATTTATATATACTGAAATATCCTTTTATCTTTGGGATAAAGATGATTTTTCTCATGGTGCATGAACTTGTTAATGATTTTTTTTTTTTTTTTGTCTTTTTGAGACAAGGTCTCACTATGCAGTTCAGGCTGGGCTTGAGTTAACTTTTGTAGTTCAAGCTGGTCTTGAATTCACACTGATCCTCCTGCCTCAGCCTCACAAGTGCTGGTATTACAGGCATGTGCCACTTCGCCCGACATCGTTAATGATTGGTTGAATTCTGCTTATATGCACATTATTAAGGAATTGTTGAGTCTATGCTCCTTGAAGACATTGGCTTGCAGTTTTGTTTTTTGTTATTGTGTCATCCAATCTTTATCTGATTTTTGTATCATGGTAATGTTCGAATCATGAAATGAGTTTGGAAGTATTCCTCCCCTTTCGTTCATGTGGAAAGGTTTTAGGAATATTAATATTAGTTCTTTAAAGTTCTAGTAAAAATCACTGGTGACTTCATGTGTTCTTGATTTTCCTTAGCTCATGGAATTTCATTACTGTGTCACTTTTGTTGCCTGTTACTAGTTTGCACATCTTGGTTCAATTTTGGTAAGTTCTGCATGTCTAGAAATGTACCCATTTCTTCCAAATTCTCCAATTAATTTTGACTATAAATTTTGCAAATAGTTTCCAATCATCCTCTGAATTTCAGTGATGTCTGTTGTAATTTTTCCTTTTTCATTTCTATTAGTGTTGATGCGAATCTTCTCTCTCTTCTGGTACATTTACCTTAGGGTCATCAATCTTATTTCCCTTTCAAAAAGCTAACTCTTCGATTTGTTGATCCTTGGCATTTAAAAAATAATCTTTTATTTATATATTCACTTGGTACAGGGTCTTGCTACACAGCTCAGACTCACAGTGATTCTCCTGTCTCCTCAGAGCTGGGATTACAGGCATGCGCCACTGCATCAGGGTTCTGGGGCTGGCACGGCATGTGGCACTGGGGATTGAATCCGGGTCCTTGAACTTGCCAGGCAGGCCCTTATGCTAAGCTACTTTCCTGGCCCCCTTTTGTATTTTTTACAGTCTAAATTTCACTGATTTCCACTGTGATCTTTGTAATTTCTTTCCTTCTACTGTTTTAAATTAGGATTGCTCTTATTTTGTCTAGGATATTGGGATACATTCTTAAGTTATTTGGTTAGGATTGTTGTTTTTGTAATGCAGCTGTTCACAGCCACAAACTTCTCTCTTAGAATTACTTTCACTGTGTTCCATAGATTCTAGTATGTTCCATTACCATTGTCATTTGATTCTAGGAATTGGGAAATTTCCTTCTTGATCTTTCTGTGACCTTTTGTTCAGGAGTGTATTATTCAATCTTCACATGCCTGTGTAGATTCTGTGATTACTTTTGCTGATAATTTCTAGTTTCATTTCATTATGGTGTGGCACGATGCAAGAGACTAGGCCAATACTTTGTATTTATTGATACTTGCTTTAGAGTCTAAAACATGATCTGTTTTGGACAAGGTCACATGAGTTCTAAGAACATATGTTTGCTATTGTTGGATGAAATACTACATAAGACCTTGCATGCATTTGTTAAAATCTGTTTGTTCTATGGCTTAGTTTAACTCTGATATTTCTCTTGTTGTCTTGTTGACTTGTCTATTTGTCAGAGTGGGGTATTGAAGTCCCCCACTATAACTATTTTGGCATGAATCTGTTCTTTTATGCCAAAAACAGTTCTTGTTTTTAGGAAATTGAATGTGCCTATGTTCAGTACAAAAGTATTTATAATTGCTATATCTTCTTGAAAATTGTTTCCTAAATCTAATATGTAAAAGCTGATTTTGTCTCTTCTAATCAGTTTTGGTTAGAACTCAACTTTTTTTTTTAAAGGACATTTATTCAGCATCATGATCAGAGTATTACATTTAGCAATCAACAGCATGGGTGCAAAAAAAGTCTACATTAAAACCCTTTGTTGGAATGCTTTATGCTTTCCACAGAACAGAAACCAAAATAACCTGTTATACAATTAGTCACAAATACAATCCATATGCTTGAATATTGTCTAAAACATGTCTTCTTTGTAGCAGCTAGGCCCTGCCACCACTGCGCTTGGCTGAGTTCACAAATCTGTTGTAACCTGTAGCTTCTCTGTCACTTCTCTGGCTCTCCTCTCCTGCTAAGCTTTGTTTCCTGGAAGTGTTTAAAACCTTCTGCCACTGCCATAGCTACTGCTGCTGCTGGAGCTGCCATAGCCACCTTGATTTTGTGGTTTGGTAAAATATTGGCCTCTGTCACCATAGGGCCCAGAGCTTCTGCCTCCAAAGTTTCCTCCCTTCATGGGTCCAAAATTTGAAGACTGACTGTTGTAATTTCCAAATTCATTATAGCTTCCACCACCTCCATAACTGCTTCCATCATTACCAAACTCATTGTAGCCATCTCCACTGCCACCATATCCACCCCCATAATGGCTACCACCAAAGCCACCTTGACCACTGAAGTTTCCTCTGTGATTGAAACTGTCATTGCCACCAAAACCACCTCCATGACCAGCACCAAAATGTCCAGAACCACTTCAACCTCTTTGGCTAGATGGAGCACTAGCCATCTCCTGCTTCGACAGGGCTTTCCTCACTTCACAGTTGTGGCCTTTCCCAGTGTGGTATTTTTGAATGTCAATCTTGTCCACAGAATCATGATCATCAAAGGTTACAAAAGCAAAGCCCCTCTTCTTTCCACTGCCTCCGTCAATAATAATTTCAATCACTTCGATTTTTCCATATTGTTCAAAATAATTTCGTAGGTGATGTTCTTCAGTATCTTCTTTATTACCACCGACAAAGGTCTTCTTCACCATTAAGTAAGCACCTGGTCTTTGAGAATCTTCTCTTGAGACAGCTCTCTTTGGTTCTACAACTCTTCCGTCCACTTTGTGTGGCCTTGCATTTGTGGCTGCATCCACCTCCTCCACAGTGGCATGAGCAACAAACCCAAAGTCTCTGGAATGCTTGGTGTTTGGGTCTCTCATTACCACGCAGTCTGTGAGTGTTCCCCATTGCTCAAAATGGCTCCTCAGACTCTCATCAGCTGTTTCAAAGCTCAGCCCTCTAATGAGGTGCTTCTATAGCTGCTGGGGTCCTTGTGAGACTCTAGCTTAGAGTTAGAAGAGAGACTGATGAAGTTTCCTCTGCAAAGCCCACCAGCCCTTTTTAAAAAATTATGTATTTAGTACAGGGTTTATAGGGTCTCACTATGTAGATTGGACTCGTAGTAAACCTTCTGTTTACAGCCTCCCAAGTGCTAGCATTACAGGCCCACACCACCACATTCAGTCTGAATCACCCTGTCAGTGCACCCTGGAGACAGGGCCAGCACAGCAAGCTCAGGGATAAAACTCCAGACCCCTGTGTCTTCCTAAGCAGGCACTTTGATCCACTGAGCTATCTGGTGGGCCCTTTAGAATTCTACTTTGTCAGAAGTTAGAATAACATTTTTTTTCTTCTCCAACAATTTGTAGTATTGTTTTATCATTATCTATCTTTTATCTTGCTCTTTATTTATATTTGGGTTTCTTATGTAAGAGAAACCATGTGACATTTATGTTGCACATGTGATTTATTTCAATTAATATTATGGTGTCAAGATGCATCCATCCTCCTAAAAAAGACACATGCTTATTCTTCTTTATAGCACAGTAGTAATCGTTGTGTATAAATGTCATATTTTCTTTATACAGTCGATGGTAGGGTAGGCTTCTTCCAAGATTTAGCTATTGTGAATTGTGTTACACCCAACATGGGTATGCACATCTCACTGTGATGTGATGTCCTTTTAGAGATACCTAGAAGGGGAATGGCTGGGTCAAATGGATTTGTTGTCTTAACGATTTGAGGAGTCTCCACATTGATTCCCATAGTAGATGTACTAGTTTCCATTTCCACTGACAACGTAGAAGCATTCCTGCAGCTTTGCCAGGATTTGTTATTATTTGATGATAGCCATTCTTGTTGGAGTAAGAGCGATGCTCAACTTCTTGATTTGAATTTCTCTAGTGGCTGACAATGTAGAACATTTTTTCTTGCATTTATTGGCCATCTGTACCACTCACAACTGCCTATTTATTTCAGCTGTCTATATTTTGATTGAACCTTTTATTGGGGGGTTTTGGGGTTATTTGTATATTCTAAATGTTAGACCTGTGTTTGATGAATAGCTGAAATTTTTTTTCCCATTCTGTATATTGTCTTTTCACTCTTGGTTGTTTCCTTTGCTGTATAGAAGCTTATTTATTTATTTGTTTGTTTGTTTTTTATTCTTTTATGGCCTGTTCAACCTCCCCTGGGGGGTTGAGCTGGTGCAGCATGTGGTGCCAGGGACAGAACCTCAGTCCCTGCAGTTGCCTAAGCTTTCCTAAGCAGGTGCTTTAGATCCCTGAACCATCTCGCTGGCACCTGTGTAGAAGAAGCTTTTTAGTTTGATCTTCCATTTGTTGGTTCTTGGTCTTCTTTTGCAACTTGGGTTGTATTAAGAGAATCCTTACCTAACCTTGTATCTTCAAGAGTTTCACCTATTTTATCTTTCAATAACTTAAATACTTCTGATTTAATGTTTAGATCAATGATCTATTTTGATTTTAGTTTAGTACATGGTAAGAGATAGAGATCTAGGTTTAATCTTAGGCTTGTGACTAACTAGCTTTTCCAGCACCATTTGTTAAAGGGCTTCTCTTTCCCTCAGCATGGGCCCTGACAGATCAGGTAGCTAAACACGCCTGATGCTGTGTGTGCATCCTCCATTCGTTCCATTGATCTGGGTACTATTTCTCCCTAGTATCATGGTATTTTTATCACTGTGACTTTGTAGTTTAACTTGAAATTCAGGATTTTGAGGGCTCTCGCAGGATTTGTTTTACTGTTTTAGATCTCTTATGTTTCCATATGGATTTGAGGATTGCTTTCTCTAGTTCTGTGAGGAAGAGTGCTGCTATTTTTATTGTAATTGCATTAAATCTGTATATTAGCTTTGGAAGTAGAGTTAATTATATTGAACAAATACCAATATACAACAATGAATAAAAAACATAGGGAAAGAGTGAAAAATAATGTATGCATGTATGCATGTATGTATATATGTGTGTATGTATATATGTATGTATCAACCTACTTACCTGTATCTGTCTTATTGGTTAGGGTGAATATCCCAGAGTGCTTTGTCAGTACTGCTGTCTTGAGATCATCACATTCGGGAGACTCCTGGGAGCCACTCTCTGGTGCTCCAGCTCAGGGCCGCAGCCCTTGCCCCTACCATCACCTTGTGCAGGCTCTGTATTTTTTTTTTAATTACTTTATTTTTTATGTTATGGCTGGCTCAGCTTGCTCTGGGGGAGGCGCTGGCGCAACATGTGGTGCTGGGGATTGAACTTCGGTCCTTGTGGTTGCCTCAGCTTGCTTAAGGAGATGCTTTAGACCTCTGAGCCATCTCTCCAGCCCAGGCTCTGTATTCTCTCTGACTTGTCTCTGCTTAGGTATGCCCTGGCCACAGCCTGCATGCCAAGCTCTGTCCCTTCCTTCTGTCCACTCACTGTCACATTAGACCTCCAGCTATGGTGGACTTCCGGTTATGGTGCAATTCCTTCAAACTCCCTCTAGCCTTGATCTAAGAGAAGCTAGGGGTCAGGAAAGGCACAACCCCAGCTATTGCCAATGGATATTCTTGCTCTATCCCTAATGCAAACCCAAGTCAGATGCCCCAGTTCTCCGAATTTCTCTGAGGCTCTCAGTTTCCACCATGTTCAGGGCAGAAGAATGGATGAAGGGTGGAAGGTGGGGTGGGGTAGACAAAAGTTTCAACCAGATCATCTCCAACCACCCTAGAGTTCACCACTTCTGTTTCTGTCTCTGTCTCTGTCCCCTAAATCTTTGGATCTAGCTGCCTCAGTGTTCTCTGTTGTGCAGACACAGGCCCAAGCGAGGGCCATCTGGGTTGGCAATCTTGACTTCTGGCTCTGCTCCGGTTTGCATTCCCACAGCACTCAGGATCAGGAAAATCCTTCCTTTGGGAATAGCTCAGTCTCCTGGTCCTATGTTCCAGTACAAATTCCATTAGGTTTCCTATATACAGTGGTTGATTGTAGCTAGGGTGAACCATAAGCAGGCTTGCTTCTGTCTACAAGAGTAGCCCTGGATGACTGGAGACATTTTACAAAATGGCACTGTCTTCAAACAGTGCTGAGGGAGAGTTGGGGCTCTGCTTCCTACTCTAGCTTGTTTGATTTCTATATTTTACCCTTTTGCTGTCTTATGCAGGTTGTATCTCATAGGGGTTTATTACCTGACCAGGCAGCCACACAGCCACTAACGTGGTTAAGTGCCTTAGACTGATGGAAGGTCACTTTCCTGTAGACCACTATGACCTCTATTTTATTTTTTTAAATGCATTTTATATAGGGTCTATGGGGTCTTGCTATGTAGATTAGACTTGTAGTGATCCTCCTGTTTTCAGCCCCCAAGCACTGAGATTACAGGCACATGCCACTGTGGCCAGTCTTAATCTGTCTCAGCATACCTTGAAGTATGCCGGGGATCAAACCCCAGTCCCTGTGCCTGCCTAAGCAGGCACTTTAGTCTGCTGAGCTATCTGACTGGTCTTTATCTTAAAAATTTGAGGTAGGGTCTTGCTAAGCTGCTAAGATGTCCAATCTGGCCTCCAACTGCAATCTTTTTGATTCAGCACACAGGTGGGATTATAGGTGCGTGCCATGACACCTGGCCATCAGTGCTTTCTCTCACCCCCTTAATTCACTGGTGTTCTCCAGCTCTTTCTTAACATGTACAACAAATTGACTTAGCTTCTGTCTATCTTCTGCTTGGGTGTCTCAAGCCTTGCAGAGGTACTAGGAATATAGTTCAGTGGTTGAACACTTCCTGATATACACAAAACCCTGGGTTCTATCCCCAGTACTGCAAGGGAGGGAGAACTATTTCAGTCTCTGTGATGGTACTTCAACAAGAAGCCTAAAAGAAGTCTAGTGTTGTTTTGAAATTTGGTGACTGTAACTTTCTACTCTACAGAAAATATATTTCATTTGTGAGATTGGTATGACTTTGTTCTGGTGTAAGCTATAGCAAAGAATGAGAGGAGATATCAAAAGTCATAAAGTCTAGAGACATCTTCCTCTGCTAATGATCTGGGTTCTGTTCTTCGCATCTGACCAAGTTTCTGTTCTGTCAGCCACAGGGGATTGATTTCCCTCTTTGGGGACTATTCAGAAGCAAACTCAATCATCACCTTACTGGTGCTTCACACAGTATGAGTTCTCGGCTGGTTGTCCCCAGAGTCCAACCCACTGGGCGAGCAAATGTGTCCGGTAAGCTGCAGGACCAGGCAGTGTAGATGGTCAGTAGAGGCACTCTTATTGCTTCCTTACGTTCTCTGAAGTGGGGTGTAATCTTGTATGAACCTTAGCTGAAGGACCCAACATGGAGTTTTTCTACTCAATCTTAAGGGTAGATCCTCGCATGACTTTAATTCATCACCAGAGATTTTTTTTGCAAGTGGGAATGTCCAGGTGAATGTTGCTCAAATTCCAGTCCTACCTGATGTTTTTATTTCCTGTTCTCTATTTCACAGAGCCCCCTTTCTTCATAGAAGGCCTCAGTAGCTGACAGACGTGGTCCTTCAGCTTCCTACTCTACCTGGTCCCATCCTCTGCTGCCTACCTTATGAACTAGAAGCTCAGGAGGGACAGAAGGTCACCAGCAGCAGCATCTGTGGTGAGGTCCTATAGCTGCTCACTGATTCCTTTTATCTTTTATGAGCTGCGCAGAGATACCACGTGTCTCTCCCCTTCAGTTCCCTTTATTGAAGAAGCATCATTCTTTTAGGCGATGTTGGGTCCTCCCTTTCCTGAGTTTGTCCATAGGAAATATTGTCTCTCCTTGAGGTCCCTGTCCTCTCCACGTGGTTCTAACGGACACAACTCATTTTCTCTACCTGTTTACATTTGATCTATGTGGAACCATCACTCCTTCCATGCCTAGAGTTGGAGTTCAGGCTCAACCTACTTGTTGTCCCAAGCCTTTCCAAGGAGAGTGACAGTAGCAGTTGGTCTAGTGAGCCCTCCTTCTATCCTATAACTTCCTGTGATTGGAGGTCAGATCTCAGTCTATTGTCCACATCACAGCTATCAAAGGTAAGCTTTGGTCCAATGGCACTTTGCTTAAGGTGGAATTTAATACCCTAAACTCTTCCCTAAAGGGAAAGCTGGGACTCATGGCAAATAATTTCTCTCTTCAAAGAAATCTTTTTATACCCAATTCTTTTCAATGCCTTTCTCTGTTCTCCTTCTAGGCCTATGATTTCATTATAAATCAGGGTTTTCTGGTAAAAGTAATGCACATGCTCAGACACCTACAGACATACACAGAGAGAGAGGGAGAGAGGGAGAAGAAGATGAGAAGGAAGAAAGAGAGAGGAAGTGAGAGAGAGGGGAAAGAAGGAAGGAGAGAGAGCAAAGAAGGAGGGAGAGAAGGGAGAGATGAAAGATGAGAGAGAGAGATAGTGAGAGAGAGACAGAGAGATAGTGAGATACAGAGCAAGAGCGACTCAATTTTGGTGGATCTTCCCACTCAGTCTGCCTTCTCACCTGCCAGTCTACTTCAGAAACCTTTATTTCATACCTGGAAGTAATGTTTCATCAGCTGACTAGATATCCCTTAATCCAGTCAATTAAATCCCTAAACTTAACCACAATACCTATCATCATATCTCTGGGACAAGCTGACTACTAAAAATATAAGAAATACAAATAACTCAGTAGCTAAAACCCTGATTAAACTTTTCTAAAGAAGAGACACAGGTGACCATCAGCTTTATGCAAAGAGACTTCACATTTATGATCACAGGAATGCAAGTCAAAGCTTCAGTGAGACAGCGCATCATAGTTGCTAGGATGGCTACTGTAAAAGAGAGAAAATATATATTGTTGAGGATATGGAGAAAAGGGAACACCAGCATACCATAGGTGGGCATGTCAATTGGGACAGCCATTATTATTATTATTATTATTATTATTATTATTATTATTATTATTATTATTATTATTTTCATTTGTGTAACTAGTATAGGGTCTCACTATGCACCTTAGACTCATAGTGATCTTCCTGTTTTCAGCTTCCCTGGCTCTGGGATTACAGGCATGTGCTACTATACTCAGACTAAGTGGAGGGTGCACCACCCCCTCAGGGTGAGGCCAGTATGGCACACAGGACCCGGGATCAAACCATGGTCCCTACGCTTGCCAAAGCAGGCACTTAGTCTGCTGAGCTAACTCACTGACCCAAGGGACAGCCATTATTGAAACTGTGTGGTAATTCCCCAAAGAATTAAAGGTGGAGCTCCCCCATTTCTCACTTCTGAGAATCTCACTTCTGTGTATCTGATGGAAATTACATCAATATTTTGAAGACACAGCTGCACTTTCATGTTCTTTGTGGCATTTTTCACTGTACCAAAGATACGGAAAGAATATGTGCATCGACAGATGAACGGACAAAGGACTTTTATGCAGATACCCTGACACCAATCCGCACATTCACGGACACTGTAATATATCATTCAATTTTTCATTTTCGCATCATCTTGCAGATGATGAATTATTTTTTCCTGCATTCTGGTTGTTTTTAAAAGATCCTTTCTTACTCTTTCACTGGCTGCAACTGTGTCTTCAAGGTTGGAAACTCTATCTTCATTTTCGTTCATTCGGCTCTGCCAACTTGTGATCGAGGTTTTATTTTCTTGTATATCTCTTTGAAACTGTTTCA
>PVJA010010433.1:0-57461 GCA_004027025.1 Myocastor coypus
TTCCTGTGCTTTATTTCTATCTACTGATTTACCACTTCCTGACACAATCTATGCTTTTTAAAGAATAATCAATACTGAACCTGTCTATGCTCTGACTTTCTAGTTTCTCTTCACTCCATTGAAATATAGCTTCTGCCTCCACCACTCAAGTGAATTTATTAAAGTCACTGTGACCTATTAATCATCTCCAGCCTCTTTTGCTTTCCAGGGATATTTGATGTGTTTCACTGCTCCTTTCCTGTAGAAGTCATGTTTGAAGTTCTTTACATTTATAGTAGTTGAATGTGAGTTTTCCTGTTATTTTTCCTGGTCACAAGGGCTTGTGTGATCTTCAAACATTCATGCTTGTGAGAATCTCAGGTTCTCAGAAAATATGAGTCTTTCTCAAATTACTCAGAAACTTAGCCTCTTCTCTTGCCTCTCAGTGCAGTTTCTATTGGACACTTCAGTAATACCATAGGCTAGCGTTTCTCAACCTGTGGGTCGCGATCCCCACCAGGGGTCGAACGACCAAAACACAGCAATCGCCTAATGCCATTAGAAATAATAACTGTAGCAAAATTACAGTTTTGAAGTAGCCACCAAAATTATCTTTTGGTTTGGGGTCACCCCAACATGAGGAACTGTATTGTGGGGTCACGGCATTAGAAAGGTTGAGAATCACTGCAATAGACAGACATTTCCCTTAACTCCAATACATTTCTTGTTGCTGAGACTAAGAGATGCCTGTCCATTTCCTACATCTTCTTTTGCATAGGACAGACAATGCAACTCGGTGTGTTCAAAGCTAAAATCCTCCCCTCACCTTTCATCTTCTTCTGAATAGAAGGTAGCACCAATCATCCAGTTTCTCAAGTTGAAAACCTGAGATTCATTCTTGTGCTCTGTTTCCCACTAGCTCCTACATCCAATTAAAGGTCAGGATTTTATCACAACCCATTATTGTTTCCTCCAAAAATTCTTTCTTCTCCTACTTTACCCCTATTGCATTTCCTAAAACTGTCACTACATAAAGTTTTATTACTATAAGAACTTCCTCCTTTGCATTTCTGTCTCCAAATTTCATCTTATAAAAATTATAATGGGAATGTAACCTTACAATGAATTACAAAGGGACTATCAATGGGAGTTACAATTGACCTTACTGCTGCCAAAGTTGCCAACATTAAAACACATGAAAATGACTGTGCCCATAAACATCTTAAAAACCTGTCCCTTGTTTCTCTTTTGAAGTAAAGTTGAAAGTTGAGCCCCAGTGCTAGTTGTAATTGTGCTCTCCTCAGCCTCCCACCTGACCTTCACACACACCTTTCACACTTCCTGTTCTGATTCATTCAGGTGTGGTATGTTTTCAGCCTTGCTTTATTCCTTGAGGAAATACTATCAAAACTTCTATCATATACTGTTTCTTACATAGTTAGACCTTGCCCAGTCTTCAATTTTAGATCAAAATTCATATCAATGTAACCCTCTTGAAGGAACTGGCTCTAACCCTCTATTTAATATAGGTGTGCCTTCTCAGCTAGATGCCGCAGTGCTCCTAACATTTATCAGCCTGCACTTGTTGGATCTTTTGTTATATTTTTTGGATCTGGACTATAAGTTCAATGTGTCGCATACGTGGTGTTAACTGTTTCATACCAAGGTTACAACACTGTCTAGTGTATTCTAGTCATTCAGAGCTGGTTAATGATTATACTCTTCTCTAGACTACTAAGATACTTAGCAAACCTACAAGGTAAGACATTATTTAAATCTAATATATTATTAATCATAATGAATAAGGGATATATGCATATATACTTGGAGAATATACGTTAATATGTTGAAAGATCTTCTAAGTCAAAATATAATTATGAGTATAGAGTCACTGTATGCTTTTGCAAATAGAAAGTAAAGAATATGAAAATTGACCCAAACATTAGTGATTGAATTACAGATCTAGGTACATGCATGATGTTTCTGTTTTTAGAGTAATTTCAGTTAAAATTAACTAATATCAAGTTTACATAATATTAAACTTTGCTTTATTTCTTCTTACATAATGTTTGCTCATATTTAATTTGTATAGTACTGCCTTTTGCCTTCTATTCTCTGTTAAAACACAAAGAAAATATACTCCAAGTACGGCTTAAAAAAGTGAAAAATCATCTCTCTTCTCCCAAAAAGTTTTAACACAGTAGTATGGAGCAATGTTTACCAATCAAGTTGTTTATGCAAATAACTGCATCGAGATTGGCTCGTAACTAAGCGCAGTGGAAACTATCATTCACCTCTGATGAGCCAGCAGATAGCATATGCAAATCTCAGTGCTGCATAATAGCTTTTTCTGGACTCCTAACTTCAGTTTCCTTTTCAGAATTTTAGTTTTAACAAAACTAGTCTACAAAATTCGTGAGCACTAACTGGACAGACTTTCTTTTGACAAAAAGTATTTTAAGACATAAATGATGACAATTATACTGCATGTGAATGCTTATTTTTTATAACACCAAATTATAGGATCTATGCTGTTGTTTAGAGGCTATTTACATTAAAGTAGACAATCATTTCTTTGGGGGTCAGATTATGTGCCAAATAACATCTATGCAAAACACTTGAGAATATGATTGAAAATAAACTTACATTAAATTTTCATTAAAGAACTGCATGATTTGTTCTAACTTAGATCACATTTTTCTATTGAGTTTTACAATTTTCAGAATCATGTAGATATTACTTCATTTTGTTGATCTACTACCAGATATAAAAACTTTGAATCACATTTAGATGCCTTAGTTTTCCTATTCAGGTATAACAAAACTTATCTTCATTTCTATTTATTCTGAAGGAAAAAAAAAAAAAGAATACTTTCTCTAATGGTAACAGTTTTCTATTACCGCATTAGTATTATTAGTGATTTTTTCACCCTACTCAATAAATCAGAATTTTGACAGAATTCATTAGATTCAGTATAATACATCATAATGATTTAAAAAGGTATACTGATTATAAAATATAATCTATGCATCATATTAAATTTCCAAAAGACATACTAGAAAACAGATTTGAAATAAGAAATTGTATTGTCTTTTCTCTATTGTATTATTAGAGCTTTAAAAATGTACTATTGTTACTGTCCAAAGTCATGCATTTCAACCTCAAATGTGACTCACTTGAGTGTTTTCTCAAATATCAATCATATGAGCTATATTAATAATCTTAAGAATCTATGAGATCATAATACAAATGATTTTTATGATTCAGGTACAATTTTCATTGATGAACAAGGTTCTTTTCCATGTTTCCTTTAAATGTATGAAACAAAGACTGAAAACTTCAACATAGTGCTTAAATTGTGAGAATATAGTGGGGTAATTTCCTTCTACTCTTGGCCTATGTCACTTGTCTATGACAATAGCTATGACAATAGCTTGCTATCAAATTTAAAACCCTTATTTGGAGGTTAATGTGAGGTGGTAACTCCATTCAGTGCTATTTTGGCTTAAGGGCATAATGTCACAATTTGGTGCATCCTCTAATGACTTTTTTTTTTTTTTCCTCTGAAGGCAGCTTACAGCTTAGACCTAGTTCAGCGAATTTCCTTGTAAGGTCCTTGGAAGACTGGAGAAAAAAAAAGTACAATTGATTGCGTGGCCAAATTTCTGTTCATGCCTGCTTACTGATTTTTGTTCATTTCACAAATAAACAAGGCATGAATACATCAACTCACAAACCATAAACAATAAGGAACTTCATCCCGTAAGTTTGCTACGGCCAGCAGTTTGTGGCTGAATCTGCTATTTGTCATAAGATAAATGATAAAGTGATTGCCATTTGTCACCGAATACACAAGAGGGGTGCTCAGCTGTAAAGCACTCAGAGGCACACTACAGTAAATATTGCCGTTCTTACCACTGACTTCCTTTAAAAGGGCGCCCTGAAACTATGAAAATAAAAGGACATTATGTTTGGCGTAAAATTCTTATTCTTTTAGCCTAAGAAGAAAACGGAATAAGCACTAAACATCTGAGTAGAGCCACTTAAAAACCTTGTGTTGTATTTACTGCAGCATAGAAAGCATGCAAACACAGGATGTCTTTTATAAGGAAAGGTGTTTTATAAAGTTGAACGCTGAATTTAATTTATATGTATTGTTCCCACTTTTGTACTGTTCAGTGATTTTTAATACAAACTTTTTTATGTTTCAGAGAGTCACTGGTGCCTGACGGTTTTCAGCTGTATTAATAGAGGTTATAACAGCACCCATACATTAATATGGTCCGTGTTTTATCTAAACTATGATTGAATTTTGGGAGTGCCTGAATTCGGTGTTGCTATAGTTTCTCCCAACTACATGAACTTCATTAATTTATTTGAGAAGCTACTTCACAACAAACTAGGGAAATAAGAAAATACAAGTGATATATTAAGAAAAAGAAGTGAGGCTCATAAAATCTCTATGCTGGAATATTCTTGAGCAGCAAAACACCACATCAGTTAATGAGAAAGCACTGCAAGAACAGCACCTTCTAGGACATGAAAACTGCTCCAAATTTGAAACCTATACATAAAAGAAATACAGTCACAGTGTTTTGGGATTTGTGTCATTACCACTTCCAAGAAAAAGGCAAAAGTGCAAAACATATTGTCTGAGATTTAAAAAAAAAAATGTTTACACCTATCAGTTTTATCATGGCATATATCACTTTTCACAAGAGAACTTGGATTAAATAACACATAACCTGAAATATCTTTACACCATTAGACACAGTTCCTTCAAGATTAAGGTTGAAATATACTGGTGGAGAAATGAAGGGAAGTATGCCTTTTATAGTATCTTTAAATCCAAGCAGAATAACAAGCAGAAAAATAATATTTCATGGCAGATGTTTCCAGAATCCAATCTTTTAAATTTGAGTGACTACATTTCTCTAACATGCTACAATAAATTAAACCTAAAGAATCAAATTATAAGTTTGCCTTTTCCCAAACAGCCCAACATATAAAATTCATACTTTTCATCCAAAATGCATTAAGAATAAAGGTTAAAAAACATCTCTGTATTCCTTGTGCTGAAGCATATGAAAATCTCTCAAATATTTGATGCTGAGAGTTGAGAGTTCCTGACATAAGCTGATACATTTTTCATTAAGTGCTAATGGATGAAAATGATTAGTTAGGTCAAAGGAATGTAGACGCAGACCCTCTCCATGTCAACTACACATCAAATTAATTTTCTATACTTATTTGTTTAGTTATTGCTCTATTATTTATTACTGCTGTACATAGAAAAACAACTCTAAAACCATGTAATATTGTTGTTAATTTCTGTATATTAAAAGGCAACACTATTAACATTTGCAATATATTCATGTGTGATTCACAAATACATGTCAATATCTGTTCAGAAACATATTGGCAATGTGAACATCTGGCTCAATGATTAATTCTTAAGATGAAGTAGTATACTATTGTTTAGAAAATTCATGTTATATGTAAACCTCAGTTTTTTGTGTCAACCTGATTCTTATTCCTCATATTTTCTTCTCTAAAGAATTCATTGCTCTGTTTATTTCAACATCATCTACCAGCCACTTTATGTTTCCATTTTGATAAATCTAGTTTTTAATGGATTAGGTTATTTCATTGATATATGCATTTTATGGCCTTTGCAACATTCAAAATATTGTTTCAGGGCTTTTCTTGTTTGGTATACAAACAGAAAACAGAAAAAGGCAAGGCTGATTTTTAGGCTTTTGACAGGAGTCTTGTATAAGTGGAAGACTTTTAATTCTCAAATTGTTTCACTTCAATAACTCTTTTAAAGTTGTTGCGCCAAGATGCCTGGCGGATTAAGCTCCATTGCCTTTTCTTGTTTTGAACTAATGTATTCTTGATCACCGTTTAATGAAACTATATACCACATGGAGATTTCACATTAGATAAGCCATGTGAAACCCTCATCAGACAAGACGCTCTGGCTGGTGGTAATCCTTCAGATGAAAATTTCAGACTAGCAGGTTTTCCAATTTAAATGAACCCCTTTAACTATAAAAAATTGGCACGGTATGATTGCTAAAAATTATTTTTAAATTTTTATGTTGCCAAAGTGCCCTGGTAGCTGTAAAAAACAGAAATACTGCCGTAAATACAGAAAACATTAAGTGGTCACTGAGGGGATCCAATTTACAACCCATAGAGACAACTCACACAGCTCACTGACACGGGAGCTATTGGGTTTGTGATAGGGCATTCAGCCCTGCACCCCCCACCACACACACAGAACCAAAGCTCATCTGAAATATGCAATTAAATAGATTTATTCTACAAGTTTCTCTAGCCAGTGGTTATTACTCACTCCTACTTCACCGCACTCTGATCTATAGGATTTTCATGATGTGTTCAGGTAGCCTTTTGGAAGCAACGAAACTTGCTATGAATTTTCAATGAAAAATTATTTTGAGAGAATGAATACATGCTATTTAATTTTTTATTAAAGTAGCTCTATTCATGCCAGATGACTTACCTGTCTACTTTCATCCTAACCTAGAATCCCTGCACCTATGAATACTTTCACAGGTTGGATTTTTAACGAGTATAAATCTGTTATTTTTGGCTTAAAATTGATTTATAGGTTTGGATTCCAAATGAGAAAGGAAAAGAGTCTGTAGGTGTGGCTTGCAGTGTATGTTATACTTTGTTTTAGTTTCACACAAGTGTCAGTGACTTGTGTACAAGTACAGGACACTTCAAAAGTTCTTTCTTTTGTTTATAATAGACAATTTCAGTAGGTATTAGTTTAAAACAAGTACTGATACATTTTATTTGGGAATGATATTGTCATCCCATTGTGACACACAATATAACCATTCACAGGAAGCACAGGCATAATTACTTATGAAGAAAGTAAATCTGGCTATTTAGAAAAAGGAAGAAAAAATGAACCTACCAGTTCTATGCAAGCAGTGAAGATAGGATCAGAGATTGGACAAGATGTGAATCTAATGCACGTGTATCAGTGACGCCAATGTTGGTGTTCATTTGCCACAAATGAGGGACCTGAGGCCAGGCACAGTGGTGGTGCACACCTGTAATCCCAGCCCTTAGGAGGCTGAGGCTGGAGGACTGCTGAAAGTTTGAGGGCAGCCTTGGCTGCAAAGGAAGGTTCAGAACAATCTGAACTGCATACTGAAATCTTGTCTCAAAAAAGACTAATGAAGAAGAAGAAAAAAGAAGGATCTGGTAACTTTGAAAGAAAAAATTGCTATGGTCAAAACAATTTAACTGTTGTCTTAACCTAATACTGGTATCTATTTTGGTGGGGGAAATTTTGACAGGCTCCGACTCACATAAGAATCTGTCATATGAATCAATGCCTTTCCATTAGTCTTCCAATATCAATGACTAGACAGAATCAGAGTGCATTCTGTAATAGTGAACTGTTTTAAAGTTTGCCAAACAAATGATGAGAACATACGTACAGTCATTAGCAACAAGCATTTCAAATTAAAACAGCAACAAAACTGCATCTTTGAAGAAGCAGAGTGGCCATTTTTCAGGTTTAGTTAACCTGCTCACAGTTACTTAATGAAATCAGGTCACCAGGGTGTTACTGCCTCTTGTAACTAGTTGCACTCAAGTGAAGCACAACAGAAAGGTCAATTTGCATCTGTACCAGATCAAACAGACCTAAGGAAAGATCCAGACACACAGTGTTTTTGCAGTAAAGTATGGCAATAACAAGGAACGTAGATGTGCAGGACTTAAGGTACCCAGAGCCTCCTTTGCCAGGAAGTTAGGCTTATGCAGCTTAGGGCAGTCATGTGGGCAGGAGGTGGGAGCCACGTACATACTCATCTTCTCTTGTTGTTACTGTCAGGAAAGGGAAACTGGGAAATACAGAGGAAAATTGGCAAGCGTGAATGAGCAGAGAAAACTCCAATCTCTTCTCCAGTAAGCAGTGTGGCAGGAAAAGTCTTGCTTTAAACAACAAGTAAGCAGGGAACTTTCCATGACCAACAAGTGACTGCAGAAAAGAGATACGGGTCAAACTGGGTTAGGGGTGGAGTGTAAACAGTGCTTTAAATCTTTGAAAAACATGCAAACATGAAAGAGAGACCCAAAATAGTATGCTTCAATATGTATTACCTTTTCTAGTTCCTGACTTACATTAGCTGTATTATCAAAACACAGTCCAAGAGAAAATAACCTTCCTCGTTAAAAGAATTTTAGAAAATAATGCTAATGCCAAAGTGGTTGGTACCAAAAGAAAATCACAATAAACAAATATGGAATGCTCACTGTAAATTTTTCTTTCACAACAAAATTTAGATCCACTTAGTAAGATGGGTTATTATATATTGGCAACCACTTAATTTAGGGAAATCTTGAAGAAATTCCATCAAAAACAGAGCACAGCAGGCTTTATCTGTGAATGTTAAGATCTTACACTGAAATTATCTGCTTAAAATGCCTATGAATTAGTAGTCCTTGACTCTCTCTCTCTCTCTCTCTCTCTATATATATATATATATATATATATATATATATATATATATTTTTTTTTTTTTTTTTTTTTTTTTTTTTTTTTTTTTTTGCCTTGGTAGTTCACCACAATGATTATCCCTGAGAGGGGAGTGAGTATAGTTTGAAAGAAAAAAACACTGTCATGTCCACCACCACCACCACTAACATCAACAAATATCTCTGAACACAGAGCTCCTCTTAGATCTTCTCCAATAATTCAAGATGTCATCTACTTAGCTATGGCTCTGACAAGAATATATTGACTGCCAGACACTGTAGTATGTTGAGGTAAACCCCTGAACTGTAGCTCATAAAGCCTATTTTAAAATACTTCCTAGGCACACATTGACAGGTACGGAAGAAAACTTAGTATTCACCATCCGAAATATTTAGAATTACATATTACCATCCCCTTTCCCTCAGGCATTAAGCTGATTTTCAGTGCCAGTCAGTTGCCTGAGACAAAGTAAAAGAGCAGGTCTATATTTTTCACTGAGAATTTGGATCCTGAGTAGCAATTCTGTATTCTAGCAGCTGTAGTTATGTGGGAACAGCCAGCCACAGACCACTTCTGCTGTCCTTAGTTCAGATGTACCAAAGATAATGTGTGCTGATGTTTGGAGGAAGACATTCTGTTCAACGATTATTTTTGAATGATTGTATCCTAAGTTTCTGCAAACAGGAAGACAGAATCAAGGACAGCGTAGAGGTTAAAGTCTACAGATCCGGATGTCACTTTATCAGTAGAAAATCCCTCCTTCCCGAGTTCCCTTGCTTAATTTCACCTTGGGGTATTGAGGTTGTTACTTTTTCTTTCAGCAGATCCTCAGGAGGGAAAGCTAAGCTAAGTAGTCTATAAAGGAAGAAAATTGCTCAGAGACTAAGATTTGAACCTGCTACTGGACTGTGCTATTTTCAATTTTGTTAAATTAGAAAACTTTCCCAGAACTCACCTCTCTGAATAATCCTAGATTAGAATTGACCATGAAACTAAGTGATATCACATATGGAAGGAGTGAAGCACTGACTGTTAGCTCTAGGAAGTTGTGTCATCAGATAGACAGCCGGAGGCAGCCATGGAGAGACAGGGAGGTGCCCAACTGCTCCTCACCAGCTGAGCCACACTCAGCTGTGCTTAGCATTTAGCTTCTTTTGTCTTCCTTTCCTTTCTGCCCAACGAGGCTATTCTTTTCTCTATGAAAAGCAATCATTACCTCGTCCCAGTGCTAGTCGCCTTCCCAGGAATGCTGGTCTGCCTGAGACTGATCCTTGACACATCCGAGTGCTTCCAGACTAACAGCTAGACCAAGAGTTTCCTGAGTCAGGTTGGGGCTTCCTCTGTCCATTTATTTGTCTTTGCAAGTTTCCCTCTGTACTTCCAAGATTTGGGTCTGTATCTACTGCATGGAAGGAATTTTAAGACATTCTCAATGTATATGAAAACAAAACCCTTGAGGATATATATGGGAATGTACCCTAATAAACTTAACTTGACTTTGTCAGAAAATGAGGTTGGATCAGTTCAGGTTTCTTCATACAACTGCACTGAATTCAGTGTCATCTTGAGCAGAATTTTTATTTTATTTACTTATTTATTTATTTTATATTTTAAGGAAGGGTGTACAGGGTGTCGAAGGTCTCATTACTTGATAGGACTCATAGTGATCAGCCTATTTACAGCCTCCCAAGAGCTGGGATTACAGGTACGTGCCACCATGCCCAGACTCAATGGCCATCTCAGTGCGTCCAGGGGCAGGGCCAGCACAGCAGACCTGGGGATCGAACTCTGGTCCCCTGTGCCTATTTGCAGGTGCTTTAATATGCTGGGCTATTTGGCCGACCATCTTGAGCAGAATTAATAAACTATGTGCTTGGTGGATCTGATAAAAACGTAACTCAAAGTTGGCTTAAAATATAAGTTGCAATTTTAGAATTTACTGGGCATGTGGAAGAAACTAGTCAAAGCCTTAGTGACTCATGGAAGGGCTATACTCTAAGCTTGCTCAGTCCCTTCCCATGCTCCTGGGAGGACTCACAAAATATACCCTTCAATGGGGCTTGGAAAAAATATGAGGCAAAACACCATGGTTCTTGAAGAGCTCTGAAGCAGTTATTCCTGGCAAACTAGGAGTGAGCAGGGAGAAAATCACCCTCAAAGTAAGTCAACCGATTTCAATGAGAAAAAATGAGTTCTAGAGTGGACTGAACTAAGTAAAAACATCAAGCCAGTAGAGCCAACCTGATACGATGGTGCATAAATTTATAGAGCTAGTTACTCTCTGCAAGACCATCCTCCAGGATGTGGCCTATGTTCCAAATCAGCAGTTACTAGATGGACAAGGATTTGTGTTATGGTCATCAAAATTTTAATGATGTCACCACAGAATTCCCATCCTTTGGTTATTTGATCACTCATCTAGACACTACTGAGAAAGGACTTTGCAAATAGAATTAAGGATCTTGATTACACATCCATGAAAAATGGAAGTTTTCCTGTGTTGTGAGAGAAGCATAACCTAATCATATAAGGCCTAAACTAGTTTGCACGTGGTCTAAGTGTGTCTCCCAAATGTTCAGGGGCAGGGAATTTCATCTCCAGTGGTGTTAGTAGATGATGAAATCTTTAAGAATTGTATTGCAGAGTAACTTGGTTATGGGGATACTAATCTAATAATGGATTAATACAATTTTGCTGGGATTAAAATTAGTTTCTATTAAAAGAAAGTGGAGTTAAGAGCAGGAGCAAGCCTGACCCAGAGTTGTTCTGGCCACCTCTTTTGCCAGGTGAACTCTCTTCATTTCCTGCGTGAACCTTCACCATGATGCTATCTGAAATTTTGTAACCCAGCCAGGGGACCCTCAACAGAAGCTAACCCAGCCTATTCACTCATTTGCATAAGTGTCTCAGTGTGTTTTGTGCTACTATAACACAGTACCTGTGATGCTATAAAATATAATGAACAGAAATTTATTTTGTCATAGTCTGGCAGCTGACAAGCCCAACACACTGATATCTGTAAAGAGACTTTGATTGCAGCCATGTATGGTGGAAGTGCGGTGAGGCAAAAGGAGATCAAACTCATCTGCGTTAATGCTCATGGGTTTTTTATATGTATAAATAAAATGAATCCACCAAAGACAGAAGAACCTTCACGATTCTCCTAGCTCTCAAAGATCTCAACTCTATTGTACAATTAAATTTCACCACGAGTTTTGGTGGGAACAAACATTCAAACCGTAGTACTAAATAATCTACACCTAGAAGTCAACACTAATTGAATGTTTACTGCCTTCTAGGGAATGAAATAATTTATAAATATTTCCCATAACCTTTACCAGAGCTATGCGTTCAATGGGAAATTGCCACTTGATCAATTGCATAATTTGTCAAAGATACTAATATGGGTAAATGCAAGAGCCGGGGGTAGAAGTAGGAGCCATTCAACTCCAGAGGTTAAAGTGTGGGCCACTGAGGTGTGGGGCTGGAGGCACAGTGGTATCTTACACTTCATCCCTCTGCACACTCTCCTGGAACTACCACTTCCTCTGGGATGCCAGTGGCTTTCCATTCACCAACATCAACTTCTGAGCGTACGCATTGCATGTATCTTGTCATCCAGAAATTTAGTTGTCCTTGCCTTCAGACTTTCTCCCACAGCATGCTGAACCACAGATACTGGCACTAAGCAAGCAGTTCTCAGCTAACAGTCCTGTGTGTATCTAGGATCCTGGTTGATCATAGATTAAACAACTCTGTGACTCACCAGACTGTTTCTCTATATTTATTACAATCCTAAAGTAATAGGTTACTCTACATTGATTGTGTATTTGTTTTTACTGTTTCTCTTTCTCCAGTGAGAGATGTAAGCGATAGGTAATTCTGTGTATTGGTCTATGCCCTCTGAGACTCGATGTGAACAAGAACCATGTTTCAAGCTGCCAAATAAAGTCAGTAGTGACATGTGCAGTGCAGAATTAACCACATCTAAAGAGTGGTCTGGCCTTTGCCCCCAACTTCTGGGAGATGACTGCTAAGACCCTAGCATTTCTGCTCATCTGGGGATTTGGAGCATGGAGAGTCTACCACTAAGAGTAGGAATCTTGAGCCACATACCATTGGCTCCAAACTTTAGAGGAACTGATGATTATGCTACCCTAAAGGAAGGAGACACCAAAGGCCAGACAAGTGGGCAGTATGCATCTGAGCTCCAGGGAAACATCTGGACACTGTGTCTTCCCTGCTTGGCCATCCGCTGAGTGTACTCTCCCACCTACTGGCTGAGAGAATTGCAACTATGTCTCTGAAAAGAGTTGAGGAATTGAAGCTACAATTTAGAGCCCCTTTTGTACTCTGGCCCATGTGTTTTCCTTTATCCTATTATAAGGCTATTATATATAAAATTATGTACATAATTATATATGTTATATATTAAAAGGCTATTATATATCCTTTTTATTAGACTACCATAGTGCTTTCATGAGTTCTGTCAGCTTATAGAAAATTACCAGCCTTGTATGTAGTGTCAACTCCCACATTTTCACTGGTGGATAAAACTAGCATCTAGGGGTGGACAGTCATGTGGGTCTGTGTCCTTGGGATGTGCAATCTGTTTATCACGTGGGTGTTTCACAGGTACACTGTCACTACGTAGAAAGATGTCAGTAGCTAAGCACACAGCTGTATGTTCGGGATGTGAATTCTGATCACATGAGTCCTGACAATATCCTCTCTCTAGTACATCCTACTGGTTTACCTTTCTTCAAACAGACAGGTTATGGAGTTGTGACAGTGGTGGGCTGAAACTGAAGGGTATTTTCACTTTATGTGCTTAAGAAAAAGGTTTCTTGGGAACATGAGCCAGATTCAGTCATGAACATTTTGAGAAAAATCTTAATATATTTTATATTCTGTCTAGCTTTGAACTTCAGAATCATCCAAGGTTTTGTGAGTCCTACAGGGGTTTGACTTTCCTTGACAGCTCTGAGGTGCCAAAATCATTGAGCAATTCAAGGTCAGCTGACAGTCCATTCGGGAAAAGTGGAAATGATCACCTTCCATTCTCCTGTTCATGGGAAGGTATTTGTGTGCATGTTGGAGGTATTAGGAAAGCAACAGTTCTACTTTCCCATGTGCAACTTCAAAGCTAGATGATTACAGGAAAGTCTAGATCAGTGTCTCGCAGTAAGTTGCCCAAATGCATCTGTGAAATTAGAAAAATGAAACCTCTCCCATCTTCTGTACTAAACAGTTTTATCCAGGACACAATTCTGGTACTTGAACCCTGAAACAGTAATAAACACAGAGTTGCCAAAGATAGGGGAAAAGAAAGGATCTTTTATCTTAAAGATGTTCAATTTCAGAATTCAACTCTAATCTAAACTTATGGGCAATAATGCAGAAATTAGAGTCAAAAGCTAAAAATATTTTTACTAATTTTTTACTTAGTACATTCATTGTCTTTTTCCATAAAGTGTGTTTCACATTATAAAAATCAACAAAGGTTATCGAAAAACATTTTCATTATTTTATATAGTACTGAAAATGAACATGACACTGTACAGTAGTTTATATATTCCATTTCCTTTCTCTTTATAGCCTATTTCATTTTCTCTCAAACTGTTATTATTATCATGGCACCCAAATTTGAGATATGCAGCTCCCTCAGGAGGTCAGGTATACATGCTGTCTATAAGCAAATAAATCAGACAGTGGGAGGGCTATTTGTGCAGTGTTAACAGTACTCCCCACAGGACACTGAGCAAGTCACTGTTGTGAAATTTGTCAGAGCCTCAGAGTCGGATTCAAAAATTCTTAGTCTCACAATAAACACGGGGTTCTTTATCTTCTATGGAAAGCCACTACTGACCACTGGCTGAAGACAGAGTAGGACCAGGCAACCCTTTCCTCCCTCCTCCGGTCCCCTTTCATCCTTTCCTCTTCCTTATCTGTTTTCCTTTCTGAGAACTCCTGAAAAGCTTAAGGAAATGGAAATGACCTAGAATCCACAGATTCTGCGGAACACTTTAGGCTAAGATCTATGCCTATGAATCTAGATTTATGAACATTATAACCCTGCAGGTATCTCCTTTCAATAATGCTAAACATCTTTTTCTGAGAGCAACCTTTTGTGATCTTCCTGAAGGTAAACAATTAAGTAAGTTTCATATCATTTAAAGCAACGTAGAGGGCTGGAGAGATTGCTCAGCAAAATAAGCACCTGCTTAGGCAAGCACAGGGACCAGGATTCTGTCCCTTCCACCACATTCCATGCTGGCCCCACCCCTGGTCATACTGATTTGGCCACAGAGACTGGGAGCGATAGCCCATTCCTGTAATGCCAGTGCTGGGGAGGCTGAAAACAAGAGGATCTCTAGGAGTCCTGGCTGCATAGTGAGAGCACCCCTGTACCAAATACATTAAAAAAAAATAAAGTAGAAAAGACAACAGTAAGTCCTTTTGATCATGAGAAAAATGATGTTAAGCTACTTTGCACACCTTAACCTACTTTACATGGTATGTATTTTAAAATCCAATATCGGCACTAATATATTGGTACATATTTACTCTCAGACAATCTATGATTCCACTGATGCATTTATTCATGATAGAGGTGAGACAACAGTACAGCAAGTGTTGAAAATCATAGCAACTTGCTTTTTCTCACTAAAAAACGTTTTTGGTAAGAGAAAAAGGGACAGTACTTAAAAGCTGTAGTTCTGTTGTCTTGCTTTCAAGCTCTTGTGGATGGAAACCAAAGCCTTAGTTGGGCAAGTACTGACTACTGAACTCCACCTGCAGCCTCTGTGTACTCTAATAGTCCCCTTTCCTCCTTCGAGGGTCTTTGTTGCCAAATATTAAAATGATACCCATCAAGCCTCATTAAGGAGAATAATATATTTTGTATAATAGGAACTCAATATATACTTTTGAAATTGAACAGTTATCCTAGTGCAAGCCTTTCCAATGTGAACTCTGAGCGAACCACGCCTTGGTGAATAAATTTAATTATACTTCATCTTCCTAGCAGAATTCAGTACACAAATGTTTGCACTAATGAAGTCTGGGCTAGGATGAGAACAACTTAGCTTCTCAGAGGTCCAGGTAGTAGAAGTTCCAGCTGCCATTTTGTTTAATGCCAAGTCTACATGCCTTTATCATTGTGAAGCAATCTTTCTTCATGCTTACATAAAATATCGTTCACTTTTGAGTTTTATATTGCTTAAAAAATACAATACTTTCAATCATCCTACCACTTAATGGACTCCTGGTCATTTTTGCACAAGTGGACAGACTTGGGCCTGCCTAGCTTGGGCCTCTCCCCCTTTCCATCCCTGTTTCACCATTGTTCTGTTTGACTTCAGTGTCAATCTGGATGACCCTCTCAACATTGCAATCTTAGAATTTATGGACTTACTCAAATCAAGTTAACTTCAATTCCATGTTCCATTAAGCATCCATATCCATGCTCACCCTCTTGACTTGGTTATCCTCTAGAATGGCGCTGATTCAGAAGGGTTTTACTCCCTGTACCTCACTTTCTGACCACACCCTTGCGGCTCTTGCCTCATTTTTTCTTACTCCCATTTGTACCTAATGCTTTCCTGTATGCAGCTGCATCTTGGTGCTTCCTCGGAACCTTCTCTCTATTATTAAATATTTCTCCAGGTCTCTGGTGCAGTGTCTGTGCTCATAATGTCCACAATTCTATTTCCACTCAAACTTTTGTCACTTGAGCTCTAAATTTCTACATTCAGCTGGGCACTGACCTCCAGTTAGATCTTCCAGAGTTATGTCACATTCAATAACATTCAGATTCAAATCTGTTCCTCAATCTGTCGTCTCTACGTTTAGATGCCAACCCCACTAACTAGCCTACTATAAGAGTCAGAACGCTGATGTTTGGACAATCCCTCTCACAATGGGCTCTCAGAGTCTCAAGTCCTGCCTGTACCAACTAAAAATAATCTGGAATTCATCCTGTCATTTCATCAGAAAATCTTCATTTCACCACTAAGTGTTTTGCCAGTATTATCTAATCCAATGTCAGGCACTCCTTCCCAACTTACTATATACAATCAGTAACAGTCAATCATATTGATGTAATAGGATACATAGAAAAAGAAGTATTTACCTTACCACACTGGTATAAAGGAACAAGCCTCTCCAATGAGAAGCTTTAGAGCCTAATCTCCAGTTCTTTTGGGTCCTACTTACCCCCAAAATTTAACGTTTAATGGTATCAAAGTCTGTTCTAGAGGGTTAGTATTAACAACAGATCAGAGAAAATATTTGTTAATTTTGGAGGTATTTTTCTCAGCTGCTATAATTGTTTTGCCAGCCTGATTATTCCTAATCTATCACACCCACATTTTTTAACATAATGTCCAATGCTTTTGCGGTATGGCTTCTCTCTGCATTAGATCTGTGAACATAATAAACAACCTGATTTCCCTAAATCCATACTAATTGTTGACACCTGTATGCTTTTGCTAAAAAAAATGCTAATTCCAAGTTAAGTCTAAGATGTTTGATATTCAGAAAGACAGTGATGTTAAGCTCAAGTACCTATGTTATAGAGCAGTAGTATCACGAAGGTTCTCTTCTTGAGGGTTAAGAATGTAAGCTTACAAACCAAAAATTAGAGAAAAAGAAGGGCTACAAGGATAGCCGACGTTTTGGTCCTAGCCCTTCAAAGTCAGTGAAGACTCAGGACATAAAAGAACCAGTGCTGTAACATCCTATAACTCAGTGGTGTCCCAAATAATTCTTTAACTATCTTTCACCATCTTATAACAGTTAATTCTGTGATTATCTTCCTATAATTTTTCCAATTTCCCTTAAGTGCTTTTTGGGGCAGACTCCAGAAACTTGTGCTTGACTCAACAAGACAATTTGTTGCAATGCATTTTAATTTACTTTTACTTTTTCCTCCTATTTTTGTGCAGGAAGAGTAAGTATTAGCAGGCATTTTCTTTCATCTGACAGAAGCTTGTACAAACTGACTTTCGACACAGGACTTCAAATAGATAGATGGATGAACAACAATAGCCTTCATCAGTATGAAGGTAAATTGAAACATACATCTCAGTATGACTCTGGAGTTTCATCATTTCACGTGAATGTTGAGGACCTACTATGTCCCGGACATGATGATGGAATCTGGAAGTACCTACCTGAGTTGGTATTATTATTTCCTTTATGCAAGTTCTTCATATAGAATGGGAATCACAGATTAAAGAAAAACTATATCATGTAACATATAATATGCTATGATCTTTAATTTTGTTTCTTTCTCCTTTGCTAGAAAATATACTCCCCCTGGGATATACAATTTGCAAACAGAGAATACGTGTAATTCTATTACTAAGGTTTTGTTTTTTTATGTATTTGATACAGGGTCTCACTATGAAGCTCGGAATCCTAGTGATCCCCTGCTTTTAGCCTCCCTAGTGGTGCAATTGTATGGTGTGCTCTGGCATGCCTGGACTCAGTCTCAGACTCAGAAAACCTGGAGGAAGAGTCAGTGCTACATGTGGTTCCAGGAATCAAACCCTGGTCTTGGTGTTTGCCTAAGCAGGTGCTTAGTCTGTTGAACTGTCTCACCAGCCCAGTTATATTACTCAAGGTTTTTACTTCTTTTTGAATTTAGGACAGGGTCTACAGGGTGTACAGGGTCTCACTACATAGATCAGATTTGTAGTGATCCTCCCGTTTTCAGCCTCCCAAGCACTGGGATTAAAGGCGCACAGCACCATGCCCAGTCTCAATCACTGTCTCAGCACACACAGCATGCCCAGAATCAAACTCTGGCCACTGTGCTCTGTCTCAGCAGGTGCTTTAGTGTGCTGAGCTATCTGGACAGCCCTACGAAAGGTTTTTCTTTTCTTTTTTTTTCTAGTAAAGGTTTATAAACAACATTTTAAAACTACCTTCTTTAATGTCTTCCCATTAATTTACTGTTTTTATCTTTATATGACATTTCCTGCCTTTAACAATGGACTGGCACTATGCTCTCTGAAAATAATACACGCGAAAATAATGCACTCCCAATGGGGGAAAAAAAAAATCAATAATGCATCACTCAGTGTAGAATAGGGACCTCCCACCTCCCCACTGAACCTAGTGTTTTTCTAAGCTCAAAAACAAGCAAGCTTCTGAGGCGCTCCAACCAGCTGGCTGGTTCTTACGGCTTCAGGTGGGTTGGGGTTAGACTCTCTAAATGTTACAAAAGCTACAAGTCATATTCAGGGACAGCCATGGGAGGACGCTACTGCTTCAAAGAAGGAAGCTGACAGAACGAAACTGCAGACAGACAAAAGCTACCAGGAGTCCACGGGAAGCAGACAAGTAGGAGCACACCTCCGTCCCCTTGCATCATTTGGTCTTTCTCTGGCGCCCCCTGTTGGCAGAGTCTAATTTAAACAGAAAGATTGTAGAGGTGAGAGTCCATCGAGAAGGTAACACAATTATAGTAACTGGTGTAGGCAGCTTCCGACTTCATTTGTTCCCCAAACATTGTTTCTCAAAGCTCTGATGCATTCCTAGGGATTCACCTATCACTGCAGTGTCTGGCCTTCAGCTCACAACCTCAGTTCCTTCTCAAAAGACATAATTCCAGTACAAGTTGTACTTACATAGCCTGAAACACATCATTTTCTCAGAAAAATACAGCCATCAAAGGATCTTTTCACTGTAATTGCCATCAGCGTTGTTTCCAGCTAGACAAAACTGTGCCATCTCCTATATTCTATTATGTTCATCTCAGAGCATATCCTTGTTGACCTCAGCCTCTGGTGACTGTTCCACTTCATTCTGGTGCCAGAGAGCCTCATTGCATCTCGTTGAGCCCCACTGTACACCACTGTTCTGTAACTTATCTGTGCAACTCCTGCTTTCTGCTCACTTCAGCTCGTGCTAGATCATGCTGGCTGATCCTTCTACATCTTTTCTCTAAGCACATGAGCACATCTTAGAAGTTCTTTATGTTTCTTACTGCTTTATAAACTTAGTAGAAACTTTTCACCTGGTTTTTTTTGTGAAACATGGTGGACCTACATTTTCAGCCATAGTTCTCCCTGTATATTTATATTGCCGATGTAAAGGCATTTAGATGGAAATTTCTGACTAACCGTGTTTGTGGAGTTTTGTAATCATTTTCATAAGGCATATTCTGAATGTTGAAGAATAGATTATGGCATGTGTTCTCCTAAGAGGTTTTAAATGCATATTGGAAAATTTCCATCTGGAAAGAATACACAAATCTAGATTCCAAATGCAGTTATGACAACTGGGTATTAGCATCATATAATCTGATCCAATGGTGAAGTATTTCATTGTAGAATTAATTGAGTTCATGAGATTACAAAATATTTATCAAGTTAATATGCATGTTTGCTTTGTCAAATGGCTTTTCAGAATTTCTGGACTATTTTTATTGCTTTTTGATACACAAATGCTTTTAATGAACTAATAATGTTACTGAATTGCCCACCATACATTTTACCATTATTGTCCTTTGCCTGATAAATCATTTGCATTTTTTCTTGTTTTTGTTTTGCTTTCCTGAATTTTATTGCATTAAGAATTTCTGTTATCTCAATTTATATAGTTTGTTATATCAGCATGTTTTTTTGATACTCTATGTAGTAACTCTGTCACAATCCAAGATAGTTTTCTAGGGCTTAATTGCTTTTAATAATGATTTGACTTTGATTATTTCCATTATCGCACTTAATTTTACAGGTAGGAGGAAAGGATTGATATCTCCCTATTTGATTTTTCTACTTTGCCCTCACTAATTCTTCCAAAGCACTATGTCAAGACCTCTGACTCTTCTGTTTAATAACCTCAAATGTGAGGGGTGGTCAAATTATACAATGAGTATGTAAATTTTTGACAGTAAAAGACACGTGGACACAATTCCTCCTCAAAATATCCCTCTCTCTTTTAAGGCACTGATTGCAACACTTTTCCTACTTTATAAAGCACTTTTTGAAGTTCTCTTTCTTGTCTTCATGACAGATGACCCTAAACATGGTAAATTTTGCTACTGAGTGTGATCTCATGAAAATGAGGACCTGTAAATCATTGGGAGGGTCTGCGTCCACATTCAGCACCTCTGGAACCAAGCCACTTCTTGCTTTTCCCAAATAAGATAAGTTGGCTATGGAAAGTAGATGTTTTCAATGAAGTCAGGATGTCAAGGCAGTCATGACAGCAGCACTAAAGAGTGTCATGAAAGAGGATTCCTAGAACTGCTTTAGAAAGGGCAAGAACAGTGGCATAAATACATTTAATGCAACGGGTAATCTTTTCGGAATAATTAGTGGCAATGTGTCATTTAGTGTAACCATTTTTAATTTAAATATTATTTTTAATTCTCTGTCACACAAAATATCTGCTTGGTTTATTCACAGAAAATGTCAAGGTCCTTAAAATGGCTCACACTGCCTAGCTGGCTTTGCTTCTTCCTCTTGCTGATTCTGCTGTAAATTAACAAGTTATCTTGCCCTTTCTCCAACATATAGGAACTGTGCCCTCTTAAGCATACTTTTCTTCAAGAATGCTCTTTTCTTAGATACCTGTGTGATCAGCTCTACATCTATTTTAAGATTCTACTTAAATTTTGCCCTCTCATTGAGGTCTATGTTGTAATCAGGGAAGGATAACAACTCAAACAAACACTCCAAAGCTCAGGTGTCTCTAGGGAGTTCCTTCATATTAGCCAGGAAAATACATTTGGAAATCTTTCCGAATATGACAAAAGCAAATAAAAATTCTTTTCATAGAAAATAAAAGATAAACTTTATTCCAAGAATGATATCATAAAATATTTTAAAAATCAAAGCAGTAAAAGCCTGTCAAAAGATTGAACATGTCATATAGATTTCAGCAAAATTAATGAAAAAATGTTTAATTAAGATGCAAAAAGGAAAACATTTTAGATGAAAATAAAAATATGAAAATAAATCAAGAGCATAGGGTCATGATTCAAAGCAATAAAATAAGACTATCAGATTTCCTTTCCCTCAATTAAACATCAGCGAACAAATGAGAAAGATCTGTACAGGTCGTGAGAAGCAACAATAATAACAACAGTAAAACTAATAATATGGTGCACACTTTGTGCCTAACACTAAGCGGTCCTGTTAACACGTTTAAATAGGTCCTATAGTTAGCCTTGATTATACGTACAGATTTAGAGGATGACAGGAAGAAACTATGTGAAACTGTTCATTAGTGGCGGACATCTGAGAAATTATACTAACATTAAAAAACCCTAAAATTATAGAATGACTAAAAGATACAATGCTATTAAGATTTACAAATTAAGCATAATACCAAAACAATAATACATATAAAGTATCTTCACTACACAGGATATAACTGTTGGAAATATAGCTACAGAATTGAATGTAAAATATTAAAAATACATATGAAAGGGCTAATTTATGTGGCTCAACATAATAGCAATATGATGATGATAGGAAAGCAACAACTCTTAACACAGTCCAGCCTGGCAAGGAAACGAGGGGACAGAAGAGTACAAATAAAAGGAGGAAATTGGATCACATTTTATTTTTTAAACAGAATACAAAATGGTGTTAAAATAGAAAAAAATGTATGTGATATAGAAGTTTACTTAACAAAGTAATATGAATTTCACAGTATTGGTTATAATGCTTAGTGTTGTCTTCCAAATAATTATTCATATCATCAGATATATTCATGCAAAGTTGGAAAGAGAAAGACATAAGAAATTTAGAGAAAAAGGAGAAATAATTTTAAAAAGAAAGAAGACATTTGTGCTCCTTTCATAAACAGCAGAAATCCACAATGCAATTGTACAAACCATCCTGCTTACATACCTAGATAAATCATTTTCTCCCACTCCCTTTCTTGTTCTTCTTCTCAACTCAGAAACTTTTTCTTTTTGAATATGTTCATTTCCTTTTCGTAGCATTTATTGTACCCTTCATATTCCATTTTCTCTTTCAGGTTCTCACACTAAGGTGAAAATACAATGTTTGCACATGTGGATCTGATTTATTTCACTTAAGCTCAAGGGTTATTTTTTCTTTCTCATTGTATGTATTTGGTACAGGGTCACACTGCACAGCTCCAATTCAGAGATCCTCCTGTTCTCAGCCTCCCTAGTGCTGGGATTACAGACTTGTGCTGTCACACTTGGCACACCATGGAGTTGGGCCAGCATGGCATGTGGGACTGAGGTTTGAACCCCTGGTCCCTGAGCTTGCTAAAGTGGACACTGAGTCCATGGAAATATCTCACTGGTCCTGTACTTCACTTAAGAATATGGTTTCCAGGCCCAGATTCCAGGACCAGTCTGTGTGTAGGTATGACTTTTGGCCAGTACACTTATAGGTCTGGAGCTTCCTCATCCAGACCGCAGACCCAGCACCTCCTGGGAACCTTACAGTGAAATCCTCATCAGAGAGGCTGGAGGTCAGACACCCCCAGCTAATCCAGGAGCTAAAAAGCTTGCCAGAGGAGCCCAGTGGGTTCACTTCCAGAGGCTGCAGCAAGAAGAAGATGAGCACAGCAGCCAGTCCCCCAGTCGGGCACATCTGGACAAGATCAAAATTGGTAGATCTGGACTCGAATTTCAGTTGGTGCTAATGGCATAACTGCACCAAATCTCTACATCAAATGTCAGAGGACAGCGTTATATAAAATGACAAAGGAAAGGAGTAATATACAATCTCAGGTCCCAATCCTACTCAGAACAAATGCAAGAGACACTAGTATAGAAGAAAATGAGAATCATATAGCTGAAATCTCTGAATTAATAGCATTCGAAGTAAAGAAACAAATGCAGAAATGTATACAGGAAATCAGATCAGAAGTAACCTCTGAAGTAAAAAACAAATCTCTGAATCAATAGCGTTGGAAGGAAAAAAAAAAAAAACCTGCAGAAAAGTATAGAGAAAACCAGATCAGAAATAACTGCTGAAGTAGGAAAAGAAAGGATAACTATAATGAAAGAATTAATAAATGCTTCTAATGAAGGCATTGACAAAAAATTATAGAGGAATAGAAAAATGATGGAATCTTTGAATGAGCAATATAGGAAAGAAATAGATCACAAAAAGCAGCTTGGAAGAGATATACAGGAAAATAAAATCTCAATCACAAGCTAGCAACTCTTGATCAATGCAGATGAAGACTGAGTTTCTGATCTTGAAGACAAAGTCACAGCTAGTGAAACAGTAAGAAATGATCTCTTAAAAACAACTAGGATGCAGGAAAAAAAATTAACATCTACAAGATGATGCAAAGATGAACAACGTGAGATTAATAGGCGTTAACGAGAAGGAATGAGACAATGCAAATGATATAAAAAGAAATGAGCAGAAGTAATAGCATAAAACCTCCCAAATATGAGAAAACAACCTGGCATTCAGGTAACTAATTATACAGAACTACAAATAATATCAAACCAACTATAAAAACACACCCAGACATATGAGTCAAGATCCCAGAAATCCAGCAGAAGAATAATATACTAAAAGCCATCAGGGAAAAGAAACATGTCACATTTAAAGGTAAACCCATCAGAATAACAGCAGATTTCTCGTCACAAACTACGAATTCAATAAGAGCATGGAGCAGAATGCTTCAAGTTTTCCGTGAGAACAAATTCCAGCTCAGACTGCTGTAGCTCACAAAACTCACTGTCAAGTATGAGGGAGAAGTGAAATACATCCACGACAAAGAACAACTAAAGAATTTCATGATGTTAAAGCTAACCCTACACAGACTACTAAAAGATATTTTAGAAAGGGACCAAAATGACCTGTACTTCATAAGTGCAGAAAGAACCCACCAAATAGGGCAACCAATTAAACAAAGGAGAAAAAGGGTAATAGTAGGTAAAAAAACCACAACCTGTCAATCATAAGTCAATACATTTCAATTATGGCCATCAATGTACATGGACTTAATTCCCCAATAAAAAGAAATAGACTGGCACAGTGGATTTGGAAGCAAAATCCAACAGTATGCTGTGTACAAGAAACACAGTTAACTTATAAAGAAATTCATTGGCTAAAAGTCAATTGATGGAAAATACTACATGCCACAGCACCTCACAATAAAGCAGGGGTAGCAGTCCTGTTTGCAGATAGTCTGAACTTCAAACAAAGATTGATCAAATAAAATAAAGAAGGCTACTGCATACTGGCTAGGGGAAAAATTCAAGAAAAAGAGGAAACACTCACAAATACATATGCACCGAACATGGGAGCACCAAGCTATATATTACAAATCTTAGTGAACACGAAAAATCTAATATCGCATACCACAGTCTTAACAAGAGAACTTAACATCCCTCTATCCCCAAAAGGTAGATCAAGGAGGCAAAAAATTAGCAAAGAAGTAGCAGAATGAACCAAAATTTGCAGAGTGTTCCATTCAACCACTATTGAATACACATTTCTTTAGCTGCACATGAGACATTTTCTAAAAGAGACCACATAGTAGCCTATAGATCATCCTTAAGTATATGCAATTATCCTATGCATATTTTTCTGACAATAGTGTAATGAAACTGGAAATAAATGACAGAAGAAACTACAAAAATCCCAGAAACACATGGAATTAAACAATATACTTCTCAGCAAACAGTGGGTTACAGATGAAACTAAACAAGAGATTAAACAATATCTAAAATTTAGTGGAAATTCAAGCATAACCTACTGGAATCTATGAGATGTAATGAAAGCAGCTCTTAGAGGGAAATTTATAGCTGTGTACTCACACATTAAGAAAACAGAACTGGAACAAATAAATACTGTAAAGCTGCAACTCGATCATCTAGAAAAGGAAGAGCTAACCAAATGAAAAGCGCAAAGACAGGAGGAAACTATAAGGATTAGAGTAGAAATTAATGCAGTCAAGACAAAGAAAACAGTACAAAGAATTAACAAATCAAAAAGCTGGTTATTTGAAAGATTAAATAAAATTGATAAACCCACAGCTAATTTCATCAAAAAGATAGAAAAAGCTTGAATACAAGCAATAAGGAATGAAAAGGGCAAAATTAGCACAGATCCAGTGGAGATTCAAAAGATCATTATTAGCGACTTTGAGGATATTTACTCTCACAGAATTGAAGACACAGATAAATGGACAGATTCCTAGAAAGGTACAATTTATCAAAACTGAATCAAGAAGATCTAAGAACTCTCAGTAACATAATAACAGCCAACGAAATACAAAATACAAAATGTAAAAAAAAAAAAAAACTCCTACTGACAAAGAAAAGTGCAGGTTCTGATTGATGGACCACTGAAATCTACAAGAAATTTATTATTATTATTATATTTTCTTGTTTCAGGACTTTTGTTTGTTTATTTATTTATTCTTATGGCTGGCTCAGCCTGCTCTGAGGATAGGGCTGGCACAGCATGTGGTGCTGGGGATCGAACCGCAGTCCCTGAAGCTGCCTAAGCTTTCCTAAGCAAGCGCTTTAGACCCTGAGCCATCCTGCCGGGCCCAAGAAATTTACAGAATATATCATCGCAATACTCCTCAAACTCTTCAACAAAATTAAAAATGGAGAAATTCTGCCAAAATCATTCCTGGAGGCAAGTGTTATATTGATACCAAAACCACAGGAAAATGCTACTAAAAAAAAAAGAAAAGAAAAAAAAAGAAAAAAGAGTTACAATCCAATCTCTCTCATTAACATAGATACAAAATTCCTCAATATAATACTCGCAAATAGAATATAGCAAATCATTAATACACCATGACGAGGTGGGATTTATCCCAAGAATGCAAGGATGGTTCAACATATGCAAATCTATAAATGCAATACATTATATCAATAGAGCCAAATCCAAAAGCCACATGATCATCTCAATTTACAAACTCCAACTCTCATTCATATTAAAAGTACCACAGAAAATTGGGATAGATAGCCTATACCTCAACCTGATAAAAACCATCTATGACACTCCAATGGCTAACATAATTATGGGGAAATAATGAACACTTTTACTCTCAGGTCTGGTGCAAGACAAGGACGTCCTTTATCACCACTCCTATCTAGTATAGTTCTGGAATCATTAGCTACAGCCATTAGAGAAGAGAGAGAAATAAAAAGAATAAGAATAGGTAAAGAAGAAGTTAAACTATCATTATTTGAAGATGACATGATACTCTACAAGGAAGACACAAACAAAACTCCACCAAGAAGCCACTAGAGTTAATATGCAAATTCAGTAACATAGCAGGATACAAAGTCAATACGGAAAAGACAATTGCATTCCTCTACACAGATAACAAGAGTTAAATTAGAGAAACAATATCTTTTACAATGACACTATGGAAAATGAAGTACTTAGAAATTGATCCAGCTAAAGAAGTAAAGGATTTATTCAATGAAAACTACAGTACTCTGAAAAAAAAAAAAAAGATCATAGAGGATTTCAGAAAGTGGAAAAATATCCTCTTCTCCCATATAGGAAGAAACAACATTGTGAAGATGGCCATATTCCTAAAATTGTTATAGAAATTTATTGAAATTTCTATCAAAATACCATCCACTCACTGACCTAGAGAAATCTTTCCTAAAATTTAATTGGAATCAGAAAAGACCGAGAATAGCAAAGACAGCCCTGGAAAACAAAGACAAGGCAGGAGGCATTACAATTCCTGATTTAAAATTATACTACAAAGCTACTGTGATAAAATTAGCATGGTATTGGCAAAAAATAGACCCGAGGATCAACAGAATAGATTAGAAGAAGCAGAAGCAACTACATACACACTTGGCCACCTTATCTTCGACAAAGGGGCTAAATATCTTTACTGGTAGAAAGATAGCCTCCTTTACAAATGGTGCTGGAAAAACTGGCTGCCCACATGCCGAAAACTAAAACTTGACCCACGTCTATCACCATGCACCAACTAAATTCAAAATGAATTAATGATCTAAACATTAAAACAGAAACATTAAATCTCTTAGAAGAGAAAGTAGGAGGAAATCTTGAAGACCTTGTGGTAGGTAAACAGTTCGTGGACAAAAATCAGAATGTATGTGTAACACCTGAAAGAATCAACTACTGGGGCTGCCTCTTGCTGAGAAATTTTTGCACATCAAAAGAAATTGCCAACAGAGTGAAAAGATAATTACAAATTTTGAAAAAACATTAACTAGTAAGTATTCAGAAAAAGGTCTTCTATCTAGAATTTGTAGAGAACTAAAAATTATTATGGGCCCAAAATGCAAAGGCCCAACCCAGAAATGAGCATCAAAATGACCACACACTTTTCAGAGGAAGATATACTAGAAGCTAATAAATACATGAAAGAATGCTCCAATCATGAGCCATCCGTGAAATTCAAATGAAAACAACATTTAGATAACATCTCACTCCACAAAGAATGTCTGTAATAAAGAAACGAACCAACAATAAATGCAGAAGAGGCTGTGGGAAAAAAAGGAACCCTTCTCTACTGCTGGTAGGAATGCATACTAGTGCAACCATTATGGAAAGCAGTGTGGAGACTCCTTATAAAACTAGGACTGGAAATCCCATTCAATATAGCTATTCCCCCTACTGGGAATTTTCTTTTCCCAAAAGAACATCATATCATAGTGATGTTTGTGCTCTAATGTTTATAGCAGCACAATTTTAATAGGCAAATTTCAGAAACAACAAAATCCCTGTCACCTGAAGACTGGTTGAAAAAGATTTGATGTTTTTATAAAATGAAATATTACTCAGCTACAAAGAATGAGAGACTTTAAGCATTCATATAAGTGGATGTATTTTGAACATATAATCCTAAGTGAAGTAAACTAGACCTACATGTGTAAATATCATATAGTCTCCCTTGTGTAAAAACTCAAAAGGAGCACTAAAACTGGAAAGGCATAACACAGCTACATGGAAATCAAGAACTTGAGGATTAAATGATGAAGAGACAGTAAGTAGAAAAGTTAGGAAACATGGCAGGAGCAAAACCATGCACTTATATACACAGGATGAATTAGACAATGGTCCTAAGTATCTCTAGCAGGTATTTTGACTCTCAGGATAGCGATGTGTAATACTAAAACCATGTTTGGAGTGCCTGTCATTCTGTTCTTTTAGATGTGTGCTGCCTCTAATGTCATTTCAATTATTGCAATACTCTCTTTGAAGTAAATGTTTGTTTAAAAAAGTGTAATAGCAGAGAATAAGTGACAAGGAAAAACGCTATAGTATTGACTTGCTACAATTTTGTATATGGTTAGATTTCTAAGTTTCTGTGTGAAAATGTGTAACTATTTTTCTCAGTTCTATAGGGATTTATTAGAATATCAATGATTGATGGAAAATACTAGTTCCATGTTAAATCTAAGGTATTTGATATTCAGAAAGACAGTGATATTAAGCTCAAGCGCCTATGGTATAGGGTATTAGTATCACTGAGCTTCTCTTCTGGAGGGTTAACAACTTATGTTTGCAGACCAAAAATTATATAAAAAAGAAGGGTTACAAGGATAGCCAATATTTTGGCCCTAGCCCTGCTAGGTCAATGAGGACTCAGGCGTAAGAGAACCTGTACTATGACATCTATAACTCTGTGGTTTCCCAAATTTTCTGTGCCAAGATATTACGGGGCCACGGAGGAAAGAGATAGGTGATGTACAGTGTGCCTAAGGATTGTCACCTAGAAAGAAAACATTCTCTCAGGCTTTCACAGGGGCAAACTGGTCAAGCAATGGCTGTGACTCATCCAGATGGCTGACACTGACAGAAGTTCTATGAAATTCTGTACATGGTTTCAAGGTAAATTCTGATGGGATATGACTGACCTTGTCAAATACAAAAGTTACATGTTTTGTTGTATAGGTCTTGCTTAACATGGCCTTAACCATCCAGCAGAAAATTTTAACTACGAGGTATAAAAATGAGCCAGATTAATATGCTGAGCTATAATAGCCTCAAGTCAACAGTGTCTGACATTGCCAGTTCTGCTGATGACCCACTACTATTATGGACTGCTGCACTATACATACCAGTACTTTCTCTTAGTTCAGTGAAAAGAAATATTTGTACTAATAGTGTCTAGAAAAGTTATTGTATTTGCGTCTTGTACTCTGAACAACTACTATGAAGACAACAATATTCATTGTACTGTGGCTATACTAAACATGTTTTGAAACTGTCACATCCATTTTCTGACAAAAGACTCAAATCTATCCTGTTTTTTTTTTTTTTTTTTGTGGGACCAGGGTTTGAACTCACGACCTTGCACTTGCCCAGCAGGCACTTGTGCCTCAGAGCTATCTCCCCAGCCCCTCTATCCTGTTTTATAGCTTACTAATATTTCATTGTATAAAAGTATGCATCTTCTTTATCTATTCATCAGTTGAGGGGCATCTGGTTTATTTCCAGGATTTAGGTATAACAAATTGCACTACTATAAACATGGTTGTGCATACATTACTGTGGTATGATGTTTTCACTTCGTGAAAAATATTCAGGAGGGGAATAGCTGCATTGAATAGGACATCCCATCTTAGGTTTTAAGTAATCTCTACACTGATTTCCTTAGTAGTCATACTCGTCTGCACTCCCACCAACAGTGGAGAAAGGTTCCTTTTCCTGGCAGCCCCTTCAGCATGTGGCTAAATGTTATTGGCTGACTTTTTTGATATTAGTCATTCTCTCTAGGGTGAGATGGAATATCGGTGTTGTTTTGATTTGCATTTCTCAAATGACCATGATGCTGAATATTTTTTTGTATACTTACTTGACTTTTTTTTTTCTTCATCTGAAAATTATAAGTTCATCTCAGATGCCCATTTTTGGATTGGGTCTTTAAATTTGTGGGGAGCTGATTTTCTAAAGTTCCTTATATATTCTAGATAGAAGTCCTTTGTCAGAGGAGCAGTTGGCTACAATTTATTCCAAGTTTTTAGGTTTTCTTTTTACTCTGTTGGAAATCTGCTTTGAAGTTCAGAAATTTTTCAAAAAGATGAGATCCCAGTTGTTGCTTCTTTAAAACAGATTGGTTTTGTTCATGAGCTCTCTAACCCTATATCTTTAAAAATTCTACCTACATTTTCCTACAGAAGATTTAGTGCTTCTGTTTTTTTAAGTTTTATTTATTATATTTTTCTTGTTTCAGAACTTTTGTTTGTTTGTTTATTTATCTTTATGGCCGGCTCAGCCTGCCCTGAGGGCAGAGCTGGCGCAGCATGTGGTGCCGGGGATTGAACTTCGGTCCCTGCAGCCACCCAAGCTTTCCTAAGCACGCACTTTAGACCACTGAGTCATCCTGCCAGGCCCATTGCTTCTGTTTTAATATTTACATCTTTGATCCATTTTTGGATGTACTTTAGCACATAGTGATAGACATGCCTTTAATATCTGTAATGCAGTTTTTCTATCACCATTTATGAAAGTGGCTTTTTTTCTTTCAGTGGACTTTTGGCCCCTTCATCAAACATAAGGTGGCAAGTATGTTGGCAGTTGTGTTGGTATCTTCTAAACTGTTCCATTAATCCTCACGTCTGAGTCTGTGCCAATCCTATGCTGATTTTATCATAGTACATTTATAATTTCAGGTCATGGATTGTGATACCTCCTACCTTTCCTTTGTTTCCCAGGATTGTTTTTGAAATTCTGGGTCTCTTGTGGTTTTAAGTGAATTTGAGGAGAGTTTTCTCTCAGTGTTTGAGATATGTATAACATTTTGGGAGTATGGCCATTTTCAAAATGTTGGCTTTTCCTACCCACAAGCATGGGATATCTTTCCATTTTCATGAATCCTCTCAATTTCTTCTCAGAATACTGTAATTTTCAGTGTATATATCTTCACTTCCTTTGTGAGATTGATTCCTAAGTATTTCATTTTTTAATGGATGCTATTGTGAAAGATGAAGATTCCCTAATTTCTCTCTCAGTAGGTTCACTGTTTGTATATAAAGATGCTAGTGAGAGCCAGGCATGGTGGTGCACGCCTGTAATCCCAACACTTGGGAGGCTGAGGTAGGAGGATTGGTGTGAGTTCGAGACCAGCCTGGGCTACAAAGTGAGCTCAAGGTCATTCTGAACTGCATAACAAGATCCTGTCTCAAAAAGATAAAATAAATAAATAAATAAAGATGCTAGTGATTTTGAGGTGTTGACTTTGTATTGTGCTATGTTATTGAATTTGGTGATTAAATCTACAAGGCTATTGGTGCAGTTTTTAGGGTCCTCTATGTAGAGTATCATGTCATCTGCAAGTAATTATAATTTCACTTGCTCTTTTCCAATCCTTGTTCCTTTTATTTCTCTCTCTTGCCTAATTTCCCTGGATAATATTTCCAGAAATATACTAAATAGGGGTGGAGACAGTGGACATCCTTCTCTTGTTCCTGATTTTAAAGGGAAGTCCTTCAGTTTTTGCCTATTTAGTAAGGTGTTGGTTGTTAGTTTCTCATGCATAGATTTAATTTGTTTGAGATACAGACCTTCTATTCTGATTCTCGGTAGGCTTTTTTAAAAATCATGGATGAGTGTTGGACTTTGTCAAAAGCTTGTTCTCCACCACTGTGATGACCAAGTGGATTTTATTTTTGGCTGTATTGATGTGGTGTATTACATCTATGGATATGTTGACCCATCACTACATCCCTGGGATAAATATCACTTGTCTGTGATATACAATCTTCTTGATGACTTGCTGCATTTTGTTTGCTAATATTTCATTGAGGATTTTTGCATATATATTCATTAGAGAGATTAGTCTATAGTTCCTTTTTTTTTTTTTTTGTCTCTTTGTCTTCTTTTGGAACCAAAGTAACACTGACATTGGGAGAATTGCTTCCCTTTCAATTTCATTGAAGAGTTTGAGCAAAGTTCTCATTAAATCTTCTCTAAATGTCATGTAGAATTCTTCTGTGAATTCATTGGGAGCTGAGTTTTTCTGTGTTGGTAGGTTTGTGCTTTTCTTTCTTTCTTTTTTTTTTTTTCATTTTTGTTTCCCATTACTGGGTTATTCAGAGCTTGCGTATATTTTTGACTCCGTTTTGGCATTGTATATGCATCTATGAAACTGTCCATTTCCTCTATGTTTTCCATCCTGTCAGAGTAAAGATTTTGGGGGTTGGTATAGATGTTCTTCTGAATTTCTCCAGGGTCTGTAGTAATTTTGCCCTTTTCATTTGTTATTGAATTAATTTGGGTTTTAATCTTTCTTTTTTTAGGTTTGCCATTGGTTTATCAATTTTTAAAATTTTATTCTTTCAAAGAAATAACTCTTTGATTCATTTATTCCTTGTATTATTTTCTTTGTCTCCATTGCACTAATTTCTGCTCTAATCTTTATAATTTTTTGCCTTCTTTGGGATTTGAGATTGACTTGCTCTTGTTTTTCTAGGGGCTTGAGATGCAGCGTAAGATCACATATTTGGGCTTGTTCTGTTTCCCAAAGTTCGAATTTACTGCTATAAATTTTCCTCTTAAGATTGCTTTTATTGCATCCCACAGGTTTTGGTAGATTGTATATGCATTTTCATTTGATTGTAAATATTTTTATTCTTTAATTTCACTTATAAACCACTGGTTGTTCAGGAGGTTGATATTTAATTTCCACGTGTTTATATTGTTTTCGTAGTTCCTTTTGTCAATAATTTCCAGTTAAACTGCACTGTGGTCAGACAGTATGCATGAGTTAATTTCAATTCCTTTGCTCTCTGTGTTTGTATATGGCCTCTTTTGGAGAATTCCCTGTGTGCAGCTGAGTAGCATTCTCCTGTTGCTGGGCGAAATGCTCTGTAAAGGTCTACCCAATCAATTTCTTCACAAGTTTAGTTTAATTCTGTTTTTGCTGATTGTTTGCCTTGTTGATCTATCTCTTTGTGACAATTTTATTACTATTTATTATTCCTCATTTGATTTTTTCATATCTGTTAATGTTTGTCTTATGTAGGTGGGTGCTCCTCCACTGAGTGCATGTATATTTCTAATTGTTATCTCTTCCTCTTGCAGGTTTCTCATAACAAGTATATAGTG
The DNA here is from genome assembly GCA_004027025.1 of Myocastor coypus. Taxonomy (NCBI): domain Eukaryota; kingdom Metazoa; phylum Chordata; class Mammalia; order Rodentia; family Myocastoridae; genus Myocastor; species Myocastor coypus. The sequence goes on from PVJA010010433.1 coordinate 33,535, forward strand.
AACTTCTCCATCTCTTTGAATGATTTTTGGTTTGAAGTTGGTATTGTCAGCAACCATAATATCTAGCCCTGCTATGTTTCTGATTTCTTGTGGCATGGAGAATTGTTTTCCATTCTTTGACCTTTATTCTGTGAATTCATTTTTGAGTTAAATATGTTTCTTGTATGCAGTATATTTTGGATTTTGTTTCTTGATCCAATTTTCTAATCTGTTTCTTTTGATTGATGAATTGAGGCTATTTACATTGATAGTTATAACTGATACATATTGTTCATGTTATTTTACTGCTATGGATTCTGTAATTTTTTTCTTTTTTAATTAGTTTCTCTGTTACATGTTTTTTTCCCCCGTTATTCTTAAGGATGTGGTCACTTTTGTTTTTTTCTAGAATTTCTGTCAGTACTCTCTGTACTTTGGTTTGGTGCTATGAATTTCCTCAGTTGTTCTTTGTCATGGAAGAAGCTTAGCTTGCCATTGCATTTGATAGATAGTTTTGTAGTGTACATCAATCTGGGTTGGAAGTTATTTTCCTTCACCCCTTGAAATACCTTACTCCAAGTTCTTTTTGACTTGATAGTTTGTGTTGAGAAATCTGCCATTATTCTTATGGGATTTCCATTGTAAGTGATCGCTAACAGCTTTTAATATTTTATTCTTTTGCTGAATTTCTAAGATCTTGATTATTATGTGTCTAGGTATAGATTTATTTTGAGTGTGGCTTTTTGGAGTTCTATATGCCTCGCTTATTTGTACATTAGTTTCTTTTCCGATGCTTGGAAAATTTTCTACTAGTACTTTTGCAAATAATCTTTTATTTTGTTTGTGCTATCTCCCATTATTCTCTCCTTTTTAAAAAATGCATTTAGTACAGAGCCTACAGGGTCTCAATACACAGACAAGACTCACAGTGATCCTCCTGTTTTCAGTTTCCTAATTGCTGGAATTACAGACACTCACCACCACTCCCAGTCTCTATCACCATTTCAGTGCACCCCAGGGGAAAGGCTGGCATGGCATGCTGGGGATCAGACTCTGGTTCCTGTGTTTGCCTGAGCTGGTGCTTTAGTTCACTGAGCTATCTGGCAAGTCCTGCGACCTGTAATTCTTACATGATTTATCATTGTGTCGTCTTGTATCTGATAAATTGTTACTTCCTTGTTATTTGTTAGTTTAAAGCGATATTTCCTTTCATGTTCATTAGCTGTATCACTGTCTTTGAGGTCTGAAAGTTTATCGTCAGTTTCATTTCAATCAGGTTTACTAGCTTTCAATGGATTTCTTAATTTTGATAATTCATTTTGTTAAAATCTTTGGTTTATTAATTCAATAATTTATACAAGTGGATTTAAGATTTCATTTGCTCACTGGAAATAATGTCATTTTAAGTAGAATGTCATCACCATTTTCTATTATTAATAGCAATGAAATTAAGCCTGAATATCTAATATGTCAAAAAAGCAAAGGCAAAAGTAAAAAGATAGTATCAATATAGAGAGCCTTAAACAAGATAACAGAGCAAAATCCATAAAACTATCATAGAAATTAACTGAATTACTAAACAACAAAGGATTTCAAAAGCAAAATCATACTAAATGTTATTATATAAGTAAAGTGAAGAGGTTTAAAATGTAAGTTAGTAATGTTAAGAATAGAATATAAAACTAAATTAGCATATAACACAAGGAAAAATGGGCATAAAAATATAGGGATACATTGTCATTTTATCAAGAAATTACAACCTAATAGATCATTTAACAACAGTGAACCTAAATACATTGAATAACATACCATGCAAAACTATAAAGCTAAATCTAGTGAAAAAATTCAAATAGGCAGTATAATACACTTAAAAGTCTATGAAAGAATGATTCAAAAAGAAAACTCACTAAACCTTAATTTTTTTCTTGTCCTTTTTACTTTTTAAAATTTATTTTAAAAAGAGTATAATCATAATTGATAACACATTGGAAATGGTAACCATTTAGAAGACCAAGATGAGAGGTATTCAATCATGGTTTCTGTATGGCACCTTGCTCCCTTCGATGCAGTTGCTCAGATTACAGATATTACCATAGAGGGTTAGTCAAAGTGAAAAACTTTAAGCATTAACTGCTATTTTCAAAGAGCTGATGGAATTAGTAGTACAACGATCTCTGCTACCCTGTATATATACTGATATGATGTAACGTTCAATTATTTGTACAATCTTGTATAGCTATATCTGTTAATCTGAGTAACAGATTTAATAATAAAATAACTAATATAACAATGCTTGTTAATTTGCTATTCATGTTTTCAAAATCTGTGCCATATGTATTGTATGTTACTCTTTCTCTCTTTGTTTTTGCTTTTATTTTTATTCTTCAAAATAAAATAAAGTAAAGCAATAAAAAAGCAATTTAAGGAGTGAAAGAAAAATAGAAAAAGGAAGGACAAAGAAAGAAAGAATCATTCCTATCAGTGTTTAAGAATGTTAATGAATTGGAAAATAAAAACAATTTTGTAATTTCATTAGAATTTGCTGTGTGTGGGAAGTCATACAAAAGCAAAAATTATCAAGGGAGGTTAATTGAATGCAAATGGGGAATCCACGTCTCTGTAGTGCAAGAAGGCATTGAAAAAGTGATATTCCACTGGTAATAATAAGAAATAACAAAAGAAGTATATCTGCTAAAGTAGGTAGAAGAAAAACATTTTATTGATCTTGTATTTTACATAAGATTTTGGCAATGAATTTGTAGCTTTTTAAATAGTATTAATCTCAGAAAACATGTCTTTCTAGTATTGATTCAAGGTAATTTTAACTATTAATCTTGCAAGGAACAAAAAATCCAAAATTGAATATAATACATTTTCTTTCAAAATATAGTCAAGCTTAGGTGTGTCAGGAGGGAGAGCATTGATTTACTCATCATGCTGGCTGTGCACCTTTTGTGATAACCTTCATCAAGGTGTCGCTCGATAAGAATTTTATGGCAAATATGTCCTCTCAGGCAAAATTCACACGGATTTGTTAAAGGCGCCCATTTAAAATCAGGGTTTCTTACAGTCACATCCCATCACCTGTGAAAAATAAAACCTTCTACACACATGACCCCACACCAACCTCCCTGCTGTCATCACCATAAGGCTTGGAGCAACCACCACCCTAGATGAACATGAAGTTCAGGCTGCCTTGGGGGAAGCAATATGATCCTTTGTCTCTCAGCTAGGTGTTCTGTGTTTTCTGCTGGCATTTTTGAGACCTGTTGTCAACTGCTAACTTGTTAGCCTATAAAGTTAGCAAAATCTCAAACCCTTCATGTGTCTTTGCAATACCATGCAAGAATTTCTCAAGTATTTAAAGAACAGAGCTAGAGAGATAGCTCAGTAGAATAAGCACTTGCCTGGCAAGCACAAGGTCCTGAGTTCAATCCCTGGTACTGCAGAAAAAAGGTGGGGTGTTGGGGATATAGCTCAGGGGCACAAGTGCCTGCCTGGTGAGTGCAAGGTCCTGAGTTTGATCCTTGGTTCTGAAAAAAAAAAAAAAAACAGAAATGCCCAATGCTATTTGTTACAGAAAGAAGACTTTATATTTAATTACAAAATGTCTAGTGAATCTCTGATATCTTTAGCAAAGTATTGCATAATTAATAGACATCTTAAATTAAGTGATAAGAAATTGAAGCCGCTAGGGTCAGGGGGATATAGCTCAGCAGCATAAGCACCTGCCTGGCAAGTACAAGGTTCAGAGTTCAGTCCCTGGTACCACACACACACACGGACAAAACTGAAGCCAATAATATACTAAAATTTTAATAAGCCATTATCATTTAAGGTATATTTAAGAATGAAATGTGATATTTGGAAATTCAAGATGTAATTATCTTAATTGGCTAAAGAGTGGAAAAAATCTTTGATGCTAATCTCGTGCAGGCAGGCATTGTAAAACTGGCAGTTCCACTGGTAAGTGAAAGTTTCTGGAGAGACTGTGGTACCTAAATTGTTTTCAAAGAAAACAATGCTCATGTATAGAAAAATCCAAAATGGATCGCAGTCAAAATATTGCAATAGATGCCTTGCAGGTAATTGAAAAATGAGACTTTGTGATGGTAGTTGATTGCCAGGGCAATAAATGAAGCATAATTTCCAATTTCATACTGACGGTGCCTTCACATTTTTTTTTTTTTTTGCAAGAATTCCAGATCAGAGCAGAAAGCAGTGACACAGTGTAAGAGAGAGATGCAGAAAGAAAGGAAATTTCTCACGTAAAGAGGAGACTCAAAATATATTAAATTTATAGTTAGAGAACTCGCATTCAATTGATTCCAGCTTCCTCTGCGTTCTGGTGTTATTCTGCCCTGATATTTTAGTACTTATAATAATTGCCACACTGCATTTGTGACAAAATATGAAGCATTTCCTGATACACAATTCACCATCTTCCTACTAGTCCTCAAGCAAAAATATTCAGTTTTCAGAGCTGTAGATTTCAACACCATAATGTGGAAAAGCAGGCTGCTGTACCTAATGAATATGACTACATGGAACTAATTGATTCTTAATCATATCAGAAGTACTTTTAAAGAAATATTGGTTATGTAAAGAACATTTTTAATTTTTCAGATTTTCATGATACATTAAAATGATGTTGGTGGCAAGCAGGTTGTCATGAAGGAAAATTATTCATGCCTGGAAAAGTCAATATTGAGTTCTTCCACTTCCAGGTTTATTATACATTCATTTCCTATTATTGACACCATGGGCTAGGCTGTGCTTCTTATAACTCCTAATGTTTCAGGACCCAGCACCGGGGCAGAATTTATTGTTTGTTATTAGAGTGCTGTCAGTATATTCCTGCCTGGTTTCAAATTTTCTAACTTCCTGCTAATATACACACTTTTAATTGGGGCTAGTTTGGTAACCCAGAATAGAGTACCTTGACACAGTAATGTATGGGAATAACAAAAGGCTAAGTGGCCCATAGAAAATAAACTTTAAATTTATTTTAGAGACTAAACGTGCTTCTGATGCTTTTCTATTTTAAGACTTGATTGTCCAATGAGTCAGGGAGTCCTTCACTCTGTTTTAAGCTAAGAATTTCCCATGTGAAAAGGATCAAATAGTAGCGTAACAGACAGCTACGGCTCAGGCCAGGGGAAGAGGTTATTCCCTGAGAGATGGAATCGAGAGAGTCTCTCTGCAAGAACTTAACCTGGAAATGGTTCTTCCACGGGAGTTCATCATGGTTCCTTCATAAAATCTTAATTATAGAGAGAACAAGAGTACAGACAGACACAAAGAGAGCTACTGATGTAGAAAGAACCAGCGGGCTTTCCGATAGCCAATTGTGACAGATTAAAATACTGTGAACTCTAGCTTTACACAGATCTTTCCAAAAACAGGGAAGACATCAGTAGCTAAGGCTGCAGTTTATCATAGGCTATATGATAAACACGCTGTGCTGAACCATTTAACTTAAGCTGGTGCATCTACCAGTTACAGAAGAAATTCTCAGTAAAAATGCTATGACATGAAAAACTCAAGCAACGTATATAGTATGAGATTGTATTTAACTCCAGAACCATATATTAATTATATTATATTATATTATATTATATTATATTATAATATGTGAAGTTTGCATATATATCTACTTTGGAAACAAGATCTCACTGTAGATCAGGCTGGCCTTGAACTCACAGAAACACTCCTGCCTCAGCCTTCTGAGTCCTGGGCCTATAGGCATGTGCCACCACACTCAGCTAGTATGTTTTATTTTAATTAATTAATCTATCTATCTATCTATCTATCTATCTATCTATCTATTTATTTATTTTTACAGAACTGGGGATTGAACTCAGCCTTTGCACTTGCCAGGAAAACATTTATTCTACTGGGCTATCTTCCCAGCCCCTGTGTTTATTTTTAAAACTGTTATTAGCTGTTATTTGCATTTCTAATCATGTGATATTTTCTTACATCCTCTATATTAACTCTATAGTGACTTTTATAATCTTTTAGTAAACAATTCATACATATTATCCATAATTGTGATGAATTTTTTTGGGCAGAGGGGACGCCCAAGATTAGTGGCATCACACTTATAATAATGTCTTTGTAAGATAATTATGCTATGTACAAGTGTGCAAGTTTATCGCATCCAGTTTCTAAATGAGTTTAGATCCTTTATTGTGAAGGACCCATATTGTCTTTCTATCGCTTAACCCCAATAAGTGATCATAATCCTACTTAAGTAATGCCTTTATTGTGAATCAATACACCTTACATATTTTGGTCACAAAGGGTAAATTCATAACCAAGATCTATCCGATAAAGTGAGAAGAGATATCTCTGTATGAATTTAAGGTTATTTGATAAACATTACTGAAACACCTAATTCATAGTGGTTTATTTTATTTTTTTAGTGTTACAAAGCAAGCGACAGCTTAACTATTTCACTAGACGGAACAGACGGCAATCTTTTCATATATTACAATGGAGAGAGAAAATAAGAAAGAAATTCAACTTCTGTAAAAAAAAAAAGAAGAAGAAGAAGAATATTCCCTACCCACTAGTCTGGAGCAGAACAGAAAATCTCTCTAAATGTTCCTGTTTCTAACCATTATCGCCATGTAGCGGCGGCACAGAACAAACTATCAAGCCTGGCAGCCATTGGTCTACTCACCCGCAAGTGCTCACGGAGTGCCACCACTTGCTGGCCGCAGACCTGAGCTCTCAGGATACACACCAGGATGCGACTGAAAATTTCCTGCCCTCAGAGAGAAGCCATTCTTCTAGCAGGAGACTAGCGGGCAAGAAGCGAGAGCAACTGAGGCAGCAACCCCAGTCAGGACAGAGCTCAGCACAGCCCTGCGACCTTGCTGTGCTTCCAGGAAGTGGTGCATGGGGCCAGGCCGGGCGCTTGGGTGGAAAGAAGCACAAACCTGCACAGTCGAGGGCCTAGACCTACGGGGTTTCTGTCTCCTTTCTCTCCTGCTGACTGTATTTTGCCATTTCACTAATTATCATGTTCCACTTAAAGTGCAGACATGTCAGTCAGTAAGCGATGCTGAGCGTCTCCCCCTGTGTTGGCCGCACCTCTACTACTGGAAGATGTACAATCTGCAACTCCCGGGCTGAGCTAACGACAATGACACTGAAGCCTGTAAATAACTCACGTCTTCTTGCGTGAGAGGTGCTTCTCACTACACCTCACACGCTTGGGATAGCTTTAGAGCACCAGGAATCCCTCTTCAAGGAGTCGTCACTTATTGCCACTAGGTGGCGCCAATTATTTTCATATTTTTAGGCAAAAATTAAAAATATAACCTTTTCCTATGTAGTAGCCTCATTTAAAAGAGAAAAATACTACTTAGCGCCACTATCAGTAAAACCATTATTAATAGCTTTAGATGCAAGAATACTAATAGCACCAATATTAATATTATTTTTTTAAATGCTTTTATTATAGAATGGACCCCTGTAACAGCATTATGGTGTGTTCACTTACCCACATCCTTATCTATTTATTGTACATTTGAGCCAAGTAATCACTTAAACTTACTAACATTGTGAACTTATAAAATATTATAAGTATGTACATATGCCATAATTGAATATGTATGTTTCATACATAAGTATGAGGATTAAAAGAGCTGATGATAGTACATGATACGCATATAGTAACAATTTTTGAATAAAATTGTTTTACTAAGGTAAAAAGAACTCTTCTCTTTTAAGAATAAAACTTCCCAATATATATTAAAAATAAATAATAATTTAAAATATTGAAGGCTAAGGAGATAACTCCATGAAGTAAGCGTTGGCCTGGCAAGCACAAGATCCTGAGTTCAATCCCTGATACCACCCCAAATAATGATAAATAAATAAAAAGTAAAATATTGAGAAAAGTTGTAGTATTTATTCATTATAACTAAATGTACAAAACCTTTGCAAAATGTAAAACTGGATGGGCACCACTGAACTCAATGTGCATAATTTGTAGTACATATAAAACATTGTGATATAGGACTTTACAAAATTTGATTTAAAAAGTTCAGATGTGAGATATTTTATCATATGATTTTCCTATTTCATAAAAGTAAACATATAGTATCATTAATTTCCTAGGCAAAATTTTTCTCATAAGGATGGTTTATCCTTTGGAATACATCGAAAATATATTTGTTTGGAAATGAAACAGAACCATTCTCACATCTCCATTAAAAAATCTAAAAACAGTTTCTGAACAAAAACAGCTTATTCAAAATAAAAGGAGAATATCTATAAAATGTGTTGAAAAATATAATATGATTCATGAATATAATTATGTAGAGTTAAATGAAGTATATTATATTTGTTATACTAACAGATTCTCAAATATTTCAAAAATTTACACACTCTTGTTATTTCCATGTTAACACTGAATGTCTTGAACTTGTTGCCAGTTTGACTATCACTGTATTTCTTTTATATTAAAACAGTCAGAATAACACTCACTTTAATGTCTGCCAGGGTCTTTTGCCTCATGGCGAGGAGTGTTCTAAATGCTTGGCCTTCCTCAGAGATCCTCTCTTCACAGGCATTTTTCTCTTCCATGAGATGATCAAACACAGCTTGTGCTTGCTCCTTTTTAAATTTCATAGTTAAAAATATATTCCTGTGAAGGAAGAATTTCAGATCCCACTAATCAATTCATTTTGTGTTCCGAAATATATTTATGATATTTTAAAGAAAACTGAAAAATTTTAGAATCAAGAGACCTAGGAAGATCGTTCTAGGTCCTTCTGAGGGCCTAAGTACATGGTGTACGTTGGTCTCTGTGCAGGAGTGAGTGTACTTTTATTTGAAATTAATTGCAGTAGTCTATGGAGGTAAAATCAGATTTACAATGAGCTCAGTAGTTACATAAGGAGCAATAGAGGTACAAAAACATCAGGAAGTGGTTAGGACAATACTGGCAGCAATAAATATGCTAAAGAAATAAGTGCAATTTAAGGCACGACCACAGTAAAGAACAAGCATAGCTGTAAAAACTCTGTATAGCCTTAATGCTGTCCATGTTAGGTAATATCTTTACTGAAAATAGAACGATTAAATCACTTGTGCAGTTAGCACAAGGCAGTGAGACTACTATTTTGGGAAGGGCTCAAATGTTAAGGTGTTCTTATACTATCTAATTTAATTCACAAAACTACGAAGTAATATTTACAGTCACTTGCGGCCAAGGAATCTGCTTTCCTGTACTCGGTACTTACATAACCTCAAGCCAATGGTGAACAACAGAAATCCAGTCTGCCTTTGTTTGATTCGGAAACTCAACAGTGAGTGCTCAGATGTTTTCAACCTCTTCATTATAGCTGTTTTCATATTTTTGTCTTATTTATTTATTTATTTTTATTCTTTGAGGTGACTTGTCATGAAGTGCAGAATAGCCTTGAGCTCCCTGGGAAGTACAGGCTGACCTAGAAGCCACCAGGATCCTTTCCCCCGTCCCTCCAGTGTAGAGATTATAGTACACTCGCCAATGCTCAGCTGCTTGTACAATGTGGCAATCAACTTCTTGTTTGCATTTAATGTCGATGAACTCTACACTTAGCACCTTCTTGATGTAACCACTGATTCCAAGAGGCTTTAGGAGAGCCAATCCCCAGTTAAGCCACTGCACATTTTCCTGTTATTTCAGAGAGCATAAACTGAATGAAGAAAGTAATTTATATACAATGATGTGGGTAAAGCTGAAAGCTGAGTACACACATCTACTTCCACATACAGTTCTGATGGAAAATGAGGCCTGTTTTAAGAATAAATTTTTAAATACAGAAACTTGATCTCACATTTTTTGTCAACAGTATTTTAAGCATAATTAATTTTTTCATAATCTTAAGTACTTACTTTAAATTTTCAAGTTTCTTTTCTCCATTTTCCTGTTCCTCTTCCTTCTGTTGTAATTCTTTGCCTATTTCATTTATTCTTGCATTAAAAAGGAACGTTTTGCTTTTAGTAGCCTGTAGTTCTTCAAAAATTAATGAGCGTTTACTCTGAAAAAAAAAAAAGTCATGGTTGTTTTATTTTAAAAACTTAGATTTTCAAGGCTTTGCTCTTTAGTGACACAATTCTGTGTCTGTGTGAATAATTAAAAGCAAATAGTGACCTCTTCTCAACACGAGTCACTTAGGTTTATGTTCTCTACCATTACAACTAACAACTTTCTAAAAGGTGTGTTAAAATTTTTCTGTCTTCCACTGCTTCTATACAAACTTGTTCTACACAAATCCTTGTACACACACACACACACATACACACACACATACACACATGTCAATGTCTTGCAGATTGTCTGAAGATACAAACATGTGGCCCCTGGTTTCCAAGCATGTGCCATGATGTTGGCAGTGGCCAAGAATAGCTTCGAACAAAAGAAGCTGATGCTTACTATCAACACAATTTCCTGCAAATGTCTTCTGTAGGATCTATTCTTAACTGCTGGTGTTAAGACTGACTGACTGACTGCCTTACCAATTGAATGGCTTGATAAATATATTTTGCCACATCCAGGTTTGCTTATTACTGTTACTTTCCAAGTTGGTCCCACAAATCTCAATTGTTCTTCTTTCTTTCTACCCCATATGTTTCATATTCTTTTCTCTACTCATAGGTTTTAAGATTAATCTTTTAGTATTACTTTCTACAAAAAAACTGCTGTTAGTCTAAGATGGGAATACACTGAGTACTATATGTCAACTTTTATTTTCACCTTGTTCTTTTTCCTTTTGACAGATATGAATTTTTCCAGTATTAAATTAGATAATTTTTTTCAATTATACTACAATGTAGGTGAAAGGTCACTATGTATGATTCTTTGGTTGTCCTAGTGGGGCACTGTGTTATTGACTGGGGTGGAGCTAGGTCAACCTAAAGATATAGGACAAGGACCTATGTATGGATTTAGGTAACCAGAGCCAAAATGATGGCAACTTTGGCTGCCACATGTTATCTGTCATAAATCTTGACTGTCTGGTCAAATTCCAAAACCGACTCCTAAGTCTGAACTAAGAATTGTCTTGGAAAACTATGAAGGCTTCAGAGCAATTAGGTCAGTCCACAGTTAGGACCATGACAGCCACTTAAGTCAATGGTGGAAGTGGTACCAGTAAATTCTAATGTCCTTCTGTGACACTAGTACATTTTAGAAGGACATGACATTTTGTGAAACATCGGTGAAAATAAAAATTGTATTTGTGATCCTTTAGCAGCTAGCATGAATAATATGTTGGTAAGGACTTATAGCTAGTCTCCTTTCATAGCACCAAAAAGATTATAAATTTTCCCATGGTGGGCTGGGTGTGGATAGAAGAAGCAGATGATACCCATGTCAGTCAACAGTACACACCTACACATCATGAGTAGCAATAACTTGGAAACTCTCATAGTTACTTGGACTTCTTTATATATTTTTTTTCAGTTGTGTATTTGGCACAGAGTCTCACTACACAGAGCAGACTCATGGTGACCCTACTGTTTTCAGGCTCCCTAGTGCTGTGATTACAGGTGTGAGCCACCACTCGCCAACTCTGTTGCTGGCTCCGTGAGTCCTTGGGGCAGGGCTGGCACGATGTGTGGGACTGGGGATCAAGTCCCGAGTTTGCTTAAGCAGGTGCTTAGTCCCCTGAGCTATCTCATTGGCCTTGGATTTCTTTTAATGGATGTTTAAGTATCATCACAGTGAGTAGGGATTGAGTCCCAAAAACAGGGCCTCTGTAAGTTTACTACATTTTGGGGCTATTTTTTTCCCAAATTTTAAGGTGAACATTCATTTTAGGCTTACCACATAAAGTGACCTTCATACATGGGCCTGGACGTTTCTGGATATTCAAATTGCAGTCAGTATAATAAGACATAATTTTATTTATTACTTTATTTTAAAACCTTGTTTGAAATATTAGAAAAAATTATATTGAGATTCTAAAACGTTTCACATTTTTATATTTTAAAATTTGATTTGATTTGATTAATATATTCTTATGCTAACCAAATATCATAAGTTGTGGTTCTACACCTAAGTTTTACATTGAGGACAAACCTGATAAAAATTCAGGAATACTGTTTAACCTGGTTCATGAATGGAGTTTAATCAGAGTGAAAGATAAAACTGTCTTCTAACTTAAGTTCTCAGAAGAGAGAAATGATGTCCATAGCACTGTCTATATATAAGTAGGCATAAATAGAACTTAATAAGCGCTAATGAGTGTTGGTGAATAGTGCAACAGGTTTAGTTTCCTTCTAACGAGGTTCCATAGGAAGCACAATATTCTTGATGCTCCCATACTGAAACACTTACAATTCTGCAAGGCATAGCACACACTCATCACTTTGCAGATACAGAATTTCTTTCTAAAATGTTAAACATTAATGTAAAAATCAAGTTACAGTCATATCATGATAATAATGGAGGCCACTCATTGAATACATCCAATGACCTTATTCTTTTAGCTTTTTCATGTGTGTTATTTATGCCCTGAACAATCTCATGGCGACACTAGCCTATGCCTCTCTCCTCCGACAGCTCTCCCTGTGCGCTCCTCTGCCAAGCCGTCCAGCCTGCCCTGGGACCGCCTCCCACCTGTCCACTCTGCTGTCCTCCTTGTGATCCACCTGATCAGACACACTAAGGTGTCTCTTTTGGTTCCTGCTCCATCTGGTGGCTACACAGAATGGTGACTCTGCTAAGTAACTTGGGGTTACATCCTCACCTTCTTTGGAAAAAGTGAGTCTGGTCCTTGTCAACCTGATAGGGCACAGTATTTCAGCTACACAGCTCTGGGAAGAGGTAGACATAAGCCCATGAAGAGCACAAGTGTAGTTGATGATGACTGTTTTGTTGCTGAGGGAAAAGGGAAAGAGGTACAGAGGAGCAGTGTGGCTTGGGGCTGACGGGGCACCGACGACACTCAGGCCACAGTGTCCTCTAGGAAACGGAAGTCAAACTCGTTCAAACTTACCTTTTTCCCTTGAGCTGCACTTTTTATTGAAATTCATCATGTGTGAGCTTTAGTTCCAATAGGGTGTCATATAATTTAGAATTTAACTGAAGATACTTTCTGCAAACCTAACTATAGTAGTAACTGTCTTAAAATTTAACTTTTAAATTATTTTTTTCCTTTTTAAATATTAACCTATATAACTGTTATGTTGTTGTTGTTACTGTTATTTATTTATTTTTAAAAATTATGGCCAGCTCAACCTGCCCTGGGTGTGGGGCTGGCTCAGCAAGTGGTGCCAAGGATCGAACTGCGGTCCCTGCGATTGCCTAAGCTTGCCTAAGTAGGCACTGTAGACCACGGAGCCATCCTGCCAGCCCAATGTTATTATTTTACACTAAATATCTTACATTAATGATTCAAAATAGTTATCTGAAAAGGAATTATTTGCTAGTTTATAAGCATATCCATGTTAAATATGATCTTTGTTAGTTTCAAGTGCAACCTTTGGTAGATACAGAGTTCAACAGTAGCTACAATTAAGATTAAGAAGATTCCAACCATTGTGTGAAACAATAAATACTGTCAAATCAATATTGTTTAGTGAAATTCTGTACCATTTCTATTTTTTATTGCTATTTAATTTTTATTACTATTTTATTACTATTCCATTTAAAAATTTAAAAAATAAATATAACTATATCTCTCATCTTCAAAAAAATATAATCATTCTCCTTTTTGTCAAGTTTAATTGCTACTTTGCTTTCTCCTTTCCTTCTTTCTTCCCACCTTTACTTCTTTTCTTCTTTCTATTCCTCTCTGCTTCCTTTCTTCCCTGCCTGCTCCCTCCTTCCTTCTTTTCTTCCTTCTCTTTCCCTCTGCCCATTTTCTTCCCTCCTTCCCTCCTTTCGCTCCTCTCCCCCACCCCTCCCTCCAGGGTACCCCTTGCTGCGTCCTCATGCAGTGGGCAGCCTCCCTTGGGCCTCCATATGAAGACATCAGTATCATTCATGACAGTGAAGCGCTCGTGACCTAATGGCTGCCCAGAGAGCTCACCTCCCTAGGCGACTGTGCTACTGTTGTGCTGCAGACTTTTTTTTTTCAATGCATTAATTTTGGAGGATTAGAAATTCTCTTCCTTTCCTTTTCCTGTCTTTCCTTCTTTCTTTTATTTTTCTATTCTTCTTCATTTCTCCTTTATATCTCCAAGCACAGGATCCAACATAGCAAATGTAGAAAACAGCAGACTTGTACACACATTCAATGTGACCCTTGATTTGTACTTTATCCTGAGGAGGAGCGAGGTCTTGAGAGTGGACCCGAGGAAAGAAACAGAGACTGCGCATGCGGGTGTGCAGTCCCTCGCATGCTCCAGGCCATCTAGCGCAAATAATTAGGAATGTGAACATCAACTACAATTAAATTTGCTTTTTAATTGATTCTTTTTTTTAACTGATGCGAAGAAACTGTAAATATATTTCTTTTAGAAATTAAGTTTCTCACCTCAGTTTTTGTTAGTTTTTGACGAGTTTTCTTTTCCTTTCTTTGCAATTTATTCTTTGTTTGTAGCACCTTTCTTTTAACATAGTTTTCCTTCTGAAATACATCACTGAGAAGCTAGAAGACATTCAGATATTAAGTCATGCATCATTTATAGCTTAATTATGCTGGGCTAGACCAAATAAGAACTAAGTGACTATTTTATTTTATTTTTATTTTTATTTATTTATTTATTTTTTGTGGGACCAGGGTTCGAACTCACGACCTTGCACTTGCCCAGCAGGCACTTGTGCCTCGGAGCTATCTCCTCAGCCCCAGACTATTTTATTAATGTCAATATTTATTTTGGTAAATAAAGTGAAAGAACCACTACATGTGACTAACAGAAACATACCACAATATTCAAACTCCCAATATTTTATTCACATTACTCAAAAAAAAAAATATAATCATTTTACATCAAGGGGAAATATAGTAAGTATAATTTTTCACTATGATATCTAAAATATTTTAAACAAACTTCAAACTATAAATCAGGTTGCCAGCAGACATTCACACAAAGTGTGTGGGTCTATTCTTTTCTAGAGTTTGTGCTCAGTGACAAGCTCTTATAATTTAATAACTGTTAAATATGATAAAAACATGATTCCTGAACTACAAAAGGTATAAAACTATGACTATTCTAAAATAGAGGCCAACAAAAGTCATTCATCTTTTCTGGATTAATTAACATACTCAGAAACTTCCACAAGGGTTTTGGAGTAATTAATACATTTCTGTCATCAATGGAGGGGGAGCCACTGTTAGAATCATGTGTCCCACAGGGTATTACCACTGCTTATACACTTGTTAGCTGAGCATTCCGGCAGCATTTCTAAACCCTAACGGAGAGTTATCAAAAGTTATTGTCTCTATACTTCATGACCTGGTTAGGCTCAAGTCTTCTCTAGTTTATAATACAAGTAAACTTCCATCTGGCTATTTTTAGGGAGGCTTCAAAGATGCAAATAAACATTTATCATTGTGACACAATGTTTTCTAAGAAATGATGACATTTAGAAAGCTATTAATGATGGAGAATATGAAGTTACATTATCATTTGCCAAAAAAGAAAAAATCCTGCTGTGAAAGTAGTCCAAATAAATATATGTACATACCCCTGGCAAGGGAAGCAAAGAATATATAGCTCCTACCACACCCTCCACTTTTCCAGAAGAATAATGATAGGTTATACTCATATTTTTCCACTATTATTTTTCTTTGGGAAGGGCTAGTGATATCAATTACTGTCATAAACTTGTAGTTTTGAAAATATTTTAGCAACATTTCTTTCATTTTTCAGCATAGCTGTCTGTAATTTCTAGATACATCAAACATTTACCATGAAAATATCAGGATGCCCTATATTTTATATTTCAGGAAACACAGCTTTAGCATTCCATGTAGAAGTAGTGAAGACTTCCAATTAAATTTAAAACAGATAAGCCACTGCTCGCCTATTTGAAAAGTTCTTTTTCTGAGTAAACTGTAAGAATAGGAGGTTCAAATAGGTCTTGGAAGAAAGTGCCTTGGTAGGCCAGTGGCGCGGTCTTGAAAGAGTTGTTGTATCTGCAAATTTTCTATGCAAAGTCGCAATTTACCAAACAGTAATGCAAACTCACGTATCGTATACACCAACCCAAAGGTCCCTACAAATTAGCTTCCGGTGTAATAATACATACTTACCCCGGCCTGTTCTTTGTGCATCTCCCTGATTCTCTCAGCATCCTCTTCTAATGCCTGTAGAGGCTCCAGTATTTCGGCCAGCGAGAGTGCATGTATTGCTTTCCTTTTCATAAGGTTCTGCCTCTCGAGTGACTGGTCTTCCTGAAGGGCATAGAGATTTTTCTGCAAGCAGAGACTGAAAATGATTAATTCTGTTGTTATTTGCCCATAAGCTCCTATCCTGTATGAGGCAGTCACCTTTGCTGCTATTTGATAATAAAACGACAGGATCCACCATGAAAAAGGAAAGGGCATAAATGAATATTTAAAGAGCATACAAACAGTACCAGAAGAAATGAAAGAAAAATTAATGGGCAATAAAAACCACAAATTCTTGGGTAAGTGCTGGTAGACAATAAGGTACAGAATACACTGGCAAAACACTTTGGATACGTGTAATTCTCTTTAAAATCAAGTAAAACCAAGGAGCAGGAATTTCATAGCAAAATATTAGGCAATTTATGGATAGGCAATCTATTGGATTATTGAGCACATGTGGATAGAAATATGGGAAATTTGTTGCTTTCAAAATTCATGTAGACAAACTTCTGGTTTGTATATGGAGCTGAAGATGAAATTTCTGGTTGCTATATTCTTGAAGATAACAAATTTCCTATCAGAAGACATCATAAAATTTGTCTTTGTTTCACAAAATCTCATGTGTAGACAACCTCACCTACCACCAATATTTTGGACTGTTTTTCCCAGTTTTCTCAGCATCATGGTCATGCCTATTATCATATCACCATTGTCTTTGTTTCTAACTCTGGAAGATTCTAGAATCAAAGCATGAACCATAAACCCCAACTGGTATATCCAAAAGGTGTGCAAGTGGTAGATAAAAATTAAAACGATGTCAATTTTGCTGCTTTTTATTTAAAACCTTTGTATAAAATACTGTCGTGCATTATTTTCTGCCAGGGTTAAATAAAGAAGCCCAAGTGAGAGACACTAAAAGTAAAGAAAACATAACATCATCACAAAGCAGAGTAAAGAGTTAGACAGAGGAATCAGACTCCACTGCCCTCTCGCTAGACTGGCAGAAATTCCCATTAAGCCACAAAATGAGATATGTGTATGGGAGGTCAGCTTCTTTATGCATGAGCGGAGGCTTCTAGCTGTACACAGAGGGCAACTGGCATCAGCAAAGGAGAGAAAACTGCTGCCTTGCAAACCAAGCAGTGACAAGATGCCTCATTACGAGCAAATTTAAAATGCTAAGTGAAATGCAAATTAAAGGAAGAATAAAATATCGAAGCCGATTTAGTATTACCTGAATCATCGCCCCAGCAGCCACTTTTCCTCGGATAAGTTTTTTCAGGAATTCTTCTCTGACCTGTATTGTAAGAAATTATTTGTGTATTTTAAGTGATATTCACAGAATATCAAAAATATTTTGGTGGCACTTAGTGATGCAAGATACATGTTACTACGCTTATGGAGTAAAATATTTTTATAGCTTGCATATTAGACAATTATTAAAAACTTTGGACTACAGAATTTCTATCTTACCATTCTGAACACACACAGAAAAACCCAAAATAATCAGAAAGCAAAATTTAGCTATTCATTAGTTGCTTTTTAAAGAAATTATGAGATTGTTTTTGCATTACATTCCAGATTGAGGAAATTCAACCCTGAAGACAAGGTAAATAAAATTCAAGGGTGAAGTTTGTGAAATGCCGTTCACTAGAACAATCCCTTCACACAGTTATGCTGTAAAAGTTAGGAGGCAGAAGGAAAGAAAAAGAATTGGAAAAGTCTTTTCTCTGTTACTAATTTTGTTTAACATTATCGCATTAAAATAAGATTTAGAAGTAGTTGAAAAGTTTCTTCCAGTTTAGGATCGCATCCTGGAATGCCTTGGATGAGTATGGATTGACCAGGATTTAGACTGCTTTGTGAATTCAAAAGAGGCATGCAGCTCCACAGAGAGCAAAGCCAGAAATTAAGAGATGGCCTAGTTCCCTTACTTCACTCCTGAAAATGCCATCATATCCCAGGGGACTTAGGGACACTACAAATAGTTAGAGTGAAGGCCTCTCTTCCTCCCTGTCTTCTATTCAGCATAACAGCTCCTTAACAATATGCTGCCCTAAATAAAAAGAATAATTTCAAAGGGGGAGAAAACATAAAGATAGTACATGAAATGATAAATAAAATAATACTTTGTCTGAGAATATACCTACATTTAAACCCAAGGCTATGATATGTTTATAATTTAAAAGAAATTAGTAGACTCTTCTAAAGGAGTAGAGTTCTATAAATTTATTAAATGTTTCATAGAAATAAACAGAATTTAAAATATCTCAAAAGACTGAAAAAATGCATTAGATTCGGTCAAAGTGTTTTATAGAGATTTCTCTGGCTACAAATGTAGATTAATAGATTTATGTTTCCTTCAAATTGATTCATTGAATTTGAAGGATTAGCTCTTAGAAGAGTAACTTAGTGTTTAAATGATGTTGTTTCTTTTTTGATATAAATGTATTTTATTTTTTTTTTAGAGAAGGGTCTACAGGGTGTTCAGGGTCTCCCTACTAGATTGGACTAGTGGTACCCTAGTGCTTAAATCCCTTTGTTTCTGTTGTGCAATGCACACCCATGTAAACTAATTGTGCCAACACCTGTGCACAGAAGAGGAACAATGTGGGGTCACACAGACAGACAGACAGACAGACAGACAGGCTGAGTCGCAATGCTATTGCCAGGACAACATAAATGCACCCCACAGGGAGCCAAGAGGAAAGTCTGGGCCTTCAAATTTGCCCCTAGTAGGACGGAGGTGGCATGGTGCGCTTGGGTACAGCAGTCGTTGGGTCTGAAGGTGAAGGGCTCTCAGCAAAGAGACTTAACTGACTCCTGATTGTGCATCTGGGCAGTTATGGCCCTGAAGTAGTACAAACACGGAGGAGCCCTCAGTGATAAAATGCTTTCCAGATGACTGACAGTGACAGCTAAAATATATGGCATGCCTGTGTGTACAGTTACCTGACTTTAACTTCACTATGAAACCCAGAACATAGCTATCATCCCTCCCTTTGGCATATGGTGGAAGTGAGACAGACCACATGAATTACTCAGGCACGCCAAGCTGGTATGTTCTTTCCCAGGCCTGTGACTCCCCTGTGACATCAATTCCCCCAATCTGACTGAGATCTTAGGGACTTTAATGCACTGATTTAGCCTCAGGCCCTTCACAATGATATGGATATTTAGTGTAGACCTAGGGCAGTGAACCCATGGCACATGAGCTGCAGCACGCTGTTCATGGGCATTGACAACTCTAAAAGGTTCGCCATCACTGATACAGAGTCTTCTGACCCTCCCGTGCCCCTCTCCTCACAGGGCTCCTACCCCAACCAAAAGTAAGGACAAGTAATTGTCTGAATTCTGTTGCTCAGCTTCCTAGAATAGAGATGGAGGCCAGTCCCAAGACTTGGAGAGAAAGAGGAACCGATCTGCTAAGGATGCTATAGTTAGCTCTGAAATCTGCTGGGAGAGCTGGAGTTCTATCTAGGGACATGCTGCCTTAATTATAAAATATGAATTTCATAGCTGCTAAGAAGGATCTGCATTAAATGAGCATAAATTAAGAAGAAGTTGAATAACAAAAGCATTAGAGTATGGTCTCTTAGTAAAACAAGGCTTGCCAGATCACTAGAAAGACTGAAGGGGAGAAGCTAGATGACAGAGCTACAGTAGTTGGGGATGGTTTCTTGATTTAATAAGACAGGTGATGCTGTTGGTGATTTGCAGCATGCCACACTTGCTCTTGGAGTGCTTTATGCCTACAAGAAGTCCTTCCTTGGTAGGACTCTATGTCAGTGGAAACCTGTGTACATTGGGACCTTCCAAAATAAGGACAGAGGCTGGGCAGAGAGCGCAGTAGAATTAGCGCCTGCCTAGCAAGTACAAGGTCCTGAGTTCAATTCCCAGTACCACAAAAAAAAAAAAAAAAAAAAAAAAAAAAAAAAAAAAAAAAAAAAAAAAAAAAAAAAAAAAAAAAAAAAAAAAAAAAAAAAAAAAAAAAAAAAAAAAAGCGAACTAAGCACATTCTTAGATCTGCAGAGAATTACATCGCATGATGCCATGTGAAGGTAGGCCAGCTTGTGTGGGTGTGTACATGTGTGCATGTGGGTATTAGGTTTTTATTATATCCATTTAGTAAGATGGCTAACTTGCTATTCATCATACCATGGTTGTAACAATGACAACAACCTGAGATCAAGTCACAGAAACAAGCGTCTTGCTTTGGCTCATATTCTCAGGGGATCTAGTCCCTGGCGGTCACACCTGTGGTGCAGTGCAAGAACATGGGGTGGAGCGAGTTGTCCACCTCGTGACTGAAAACCATGGGATGAAGAGGAAGAGCCCAGAGCCACAGTCACCATCAGCAGCTCCCTCCCAAGACCTGCACCCCCAGTTCCCACCAGTTTGAGTTTCTACCATGTCCAAGTAGCACTACACTGGTGACACCATGAGCCTTTGGGACACACAGTATTTGCTGTTACCGACTTCAGAAGGTGAGAAGTGGGTGTCACAGACTTCTCTGTGAGCAGGATGCCTGGTACTGTGGGGCTCCGACTTGTGTGCTATCTGCAGCCCTAGGCATCAAGCCCCCTCCCTCCCGGGCTACAGTGTCCAGTGCAGTGGTCACTCTGTGAGATTTCATGAATGGTTAACGTCTTGAACAAGTATGTTTGTAATTAACAAAGGCAACTTTTGGACTCTAGTTTAGAAATGAAAAGTTTCAGGTTCTTTCAAGCTAAAACATATGCTTTATTTAAAATAATGTTTTGTAGCTTGAGGTCCATTACAATGTAATAGTTGCCCAGATTCTCACTGTAAAATAGCTTCTTGAGAACGAATGATAAGCCAAGGCCTCCAGATGCTTGTTCTGAGATGAGGGGAAGTGGGAGAGCGGCAGGCAAGGGAGGGAGGTCGATTCCGACCCCCTGCTCTGCCGCGGCAGCCGGTGCGTACCTGTATTGGCACCAAAGAGGACAGCATTGGCCAGCGATGTGGTCTGCCACCCAGCTCAGCCCAGACGTTTGAGTTCTTCCAGTTACTCATCATAAAGTTCAAGAAAACCCCGGAGTACTGTCGTGGCACATATGTGTCAATAGTGGATTAAAGTAATAATCATAAATCGGTGTTGAGTCTATTGAGTGAATATTTTTTTTTTGTCTTTTTGAGACAGGGTCTCGCTATGCAGTTCAGGCTGGCCTTGAGCTCACTTTTGTAGCTCAGGCTGGTCTCGAACTCGCATCGATCCTCCTGCCTCAGCCTCCTGAGTGCAGGGATTACAGGTGTGTGCCACCACGCCCAGTCTCCATTGCTGTCTCAGGGCGCCCCACGGGTAAGGTCAGCACAGCAAGCCTGGGGATTAAACCCCCAGCCCCTGTGCCTGCTTGCAGTTGCTTTAATCCACTGAGCTATTTGGCTGGCCCTAGGTATACGTTTTAGATAGGCTTGTAAGACTAAAAAGGTTTCATTGACACAATTTTAAAATTGGAAACTATTGTTTCCCAAAGACAAATTTATATTGAAAGAAATTCTGTCAAGTGGCCTATGTGCTTTCGAAAAGTCACTGCAGTGAACAACAAATATTTGAAAACTAGAAGGGGTTCTGGCCAGCCAGATAGCTAAGTGGACTCAAACGCAGTGCTCAGGGTTCCACACCCAGCGTGGTGTGTTGGCCCGGCCCGCAGGGCGCGCTGAGACAGTGATTGAGAGGGGCTGTGGTGACAGTGCTTGTGAGACTGAAAGCAGGGAGGAACATCCCTTAGATCCAAGTCCACTTTTTAACTCTTAATTTGAGACGAGGGCTTGGGTCCTGCGGGTTCTGTTCTCTCCTCAGCTGGAGGAAAGTCAGGCGTTGTCAGTAAAGCGCAGGGGGAGGTCAGGCCAGGTCGTCTCCCTCCGTGGGCCAGTGGCGGCTGTGCTTGTTGGTTTCTCTCCTTCACGCAGCAACAACTGCTCCCTGCAGGTCAGGGGATCCGACAGCCCCGCCCTTCGGGGAGCTCCTCTGCCCAGAGACTCCCTTAAGCTTCTACCAGGATCGCTCAGCAGCCAGAAGGCGGCTGGTGGGCCATCTCCCAGAGACACAGACACCACCATCTCTGCTGTGATTCTTGTTATTATTCAGTTTTTAGAGCTCGGGTGAGCAAAATATTTTGAAAAGTGTTAGGAAGTAAATATTGAGCCCCGAAGGCTACACTGCCTCTGTCATGGCATTCAGTTGTGTGTTTTGGAAAAAATGAGGAGGAGACATCCAAAGATCGCTTTGACAAGGTCAAAGAAATCCTGAGGAAAAGCAGTGACAGTAACGCAGATGCTAGAAAGAGCCAGCTCAGTCGCCTTTGACCTGCTGGCTGTCTGGCTTTAGCAACCAAAGGCCAGCAGGTGGCAGCAGAGAGCTATTTTACTGGAAGAGACTCCTGAATTAGTACAAAAGACCCCTGAAGTGTAGAAGAGAGGCCCTGCTTTCTCCAGAGCCACATTAAGCGCCGTGAACGGTGCTGCACTCAGCGTCAAGGAGGCAGCTTCTTTTGCTTAATTTGCAAGGACAGAGAGGCACTATGGGAAAGAGTGCTGTGCTTGTGTTAAGCAAGGAGAGAGAGCAAGATTGAGATTAATTCTAAAGCAAAATGTGAGGATTGGGCAAAGGACTGCCGGCCGGACAGAATTGGCTGGATGAGGGAGTGTTGGCTCCGATGGTGAGAACCATTGTTGGAGGCCAGGACTCTGACAGAAGGTCCCCTGGTGGCGTACCCCGAATCTGTCTAAAAGGAATGCAATATGGTCTTTGTTTTCTTCTCTTTTGTGAACGTACTGTATGCAGGAGGGTGATTAATTTTGCAAAGAAACATTCGAAAACTACAAAAATGTTAAATTAATTAAAGTGGTCTGACTCTTCAGTCCTGCAATTAAGAATTGTGGCCTTTTTGGTCTTATTTCTTTTTTTAAGTCCTGAGTCTGAAGTTATCTTGCTAGATGCAGTCTAGCAAGTCTTGCAGCAACCACTATAAAGCAGAAGTACTATTAATTCTTTAAAAATTTAATCCTGAGTGAAATGATAATTTGTCTATGTGTGTTTAATGACTATTCTATTATTAACACACATTTCCATCCTTAAGTTTGGCAGCCACGTGTTTCACATTTATATTTACCATTTTTAAAAAACTCTTAATAACCACCTTGTTTTAACACTGTTGAGGCACTGAGAATTTCATACTGCACACAGAGTAGGCGACCTTGTCACCCTTGAAGACTACATTTTCAAGTCACTATTATGTAATTAGCAATATTCATTATCTAGTTATTTTCTTAAAAATAATCAAGCTTTTGAATAATACTATTGAGTTAGATTAGGAATTCACATACAATATATGTTTTTTTTTTTTTTTTTTTCCCAAAAATGTTACAGTTTTTATTGAGTTTGAGACTTTGGCACACAAACGTATTCTATCACTATATCATTACTATCCTTATGAAACTGGAATAATTGAACTGGGTGTGGTGGCACACACCTGTAATCCCAGCACTTGGGAGGCTGAGGCAGGAGGATCGCTGTGAGTTCAAGACCAGCCTGGGCTACAAAAGTGACCTCAAGGCCAGACTGAACTGCATAGCAAGACCCTGTCTCAGAAAACAAAACAAAACAAAACAAAAAAAAAAAAAAAAAAAAAAAAAAAA
>PVJA010010434.1:0-32527 GCA_004027025.1 Myocastor coypus
TATATATATATATATATATATATATATATATATATATATATATATATCCCCATTGCATGCATGGTGCACTTCTCAGTCTCCACAAACTATTTTCTTCTTATTTAAAATGTCTAATGACTTCCAAAGACTCATGGATAAAAAAGATTATACTCCCAGTAAGTGACAGAATAATAATTAAGGCTACTAAGCTGACCTACATTTAGTTCTAGCTTATAAAGATCTTTTCTGAAGTTCCCACTTGACTCAGAAATTGAAACTAGCCATGTAGTTATCACTATCTCCCTCTGGAAAAAGGAATACCAGTGGGTATTTTTATCCTTGTATCTGATGCTGAGTCACACCTTTGTCCAAAACTTACATTTCAATGGAGCCCTTTGTCTACATAACAAAGTAAAAATTCTTTCTGACATTTAACCCTCTTCACAAGGTGACTGTGCCTGCTTTCCAATGATGTACTCTCCACTCCTGCACTCCCCTGGTCCCTTGGGCAAGCCCCCTGTGAGCACTGCCATCTCTTCTGCTTGGAAGGTCATCCCTTCCCTCTGAGTGCAGAGAAATCTTTCAAAGCTGCCTAAGAGGGTGTCTGTCCTTAATGCCAAATATATTTTGCTACTCTTGTTTCCTTGCAGTATGTGTCCCCTTAATGGACAGTGAACCCCTGAAAAACAGAAGTTACTGCATCCCCTCACTTATCACAGCTGTTCGCTTTGGTAAGAGTTAGAGATTGCCCATTACCATCCCAGCCACCATTATGCTCCACTCATGGGCTGTGTCAGTTAGTCAGAGTGTACATGACTACACTCTGTTTGTCATACTTGTTCTGGGAATTGAATTCAGGGTCTCACGCATGCCAGGTGAGCACTCTGTCCATGGAAGCAGTATATTTCCACACTTGTGCAGATCTTCTTTGAACTGCCTATGTCCCATGACATTCCAAAACTACAGGAAAATTTTACAAAAAACAACTCTTGCCTCAGTGAAGTTCTGAAATCTCCAACCCTTGAATCCAGTGAATCCTGATGTCAGGGTGATTTGACAGAGTTGGGCCACAGCACAAAACATATTTTTCATGCAGAGGAGAACTTTTTTCCATTGATTTTGTTTCTAGAACTAAGTATTATTTTACTTCTTAAATGTAATGAGAAACATAATTAAGTAGCACTTACCAGTTCCTCATGATCTTTGCTTTTGCTTCTGTTATATGAATATGGGAATAGGATCTGCTGGGAGTATGAATGCATGCTGATATAAGCTTTAATATGGTGAATATTTTTTCTCAAAAAATCTGCCACTGCCTTTACTTCTGGTTCTGATTCAGGATAAGGTCCACAGTAGGTTTCAGAGCATGAGAAACTTGATGCACCTTCCTCTGTAGTGAAATTGATAAAGGAAATTTTAAGAGAACATGCTGTCCAATTTCTGATTTCACTGATACTATATTTTTGTAGTGTTTGTGACACAACATTTTTAGGACAATAGGTTAGAGAGAGATCTGAAAAGAGCATTATCCTCATGTACAGGAATGTTGCTCATATTTCTTTGTAAGCCAAATATTTACATACATACTATACCACATGCGCTTCTTTCTAGACCTTGTCTCCCTTGCTGCCTTGCTGTTTTGCAACCTTGAGAAAATAATGCAAGTCTCAGAGATGCCAGTTCTACTTGCAAAGTTTTGGTTAGGTGAAGAAAAGTAAGTCATATTTGCTATAATCAACTGTAAATTTGTTTTTTCTATTTGCAGTTTTAAAATTACTAGGTATATGATCCATGAAAGAGCCTCACTTGCTAGATGGTTTAGTAAATAAAATGAAATAGGATACTTGGTGCCATGGCAATGTTCATTCTTTATTTTGTGAGACTGTAGTATACCTCCCTCAGCTCCTGCCTCTCAACTCTTCTCCCTCTCCCCCTAACTCACATGAGTAGAGTCCCAGGGAGTTGTAATTAAATTAAAGTATTAGTCCCTCCTGGAAACCATTGAAGTTCCAGAATTGCATCTTTAAATTCTGTTTTGCCAACTGGAATCCCTTTAATGATAATTTGAGACTGAGGCTAGAGTGTAGTCTCATCCAACTACTCCCTTTCATATAAAAAAGATACTAGTTCTACTACCAGCTGACACCTACAGAACACTTGCGGCATTTCAAAATCATCACTAACATTTAGTCAATATTTGAGTTGTTCCTCAGAACAACTATATGAACTGCATAGTGTTATTTTAAGATTTGCAAACACCACTGTTGGTGGTAGCCATCCATCATGATAAGAAACTATACAGTTTAATGGCAAGCATACCATCACTAGATTCAATTTACCATTCATAGCTATATGATCTCAGATTACTTTTTTAAAATTTACTTTTGTCTTCTTATTATTTATTTTTAATTTTATTACTTTTAGTAAAAATAATAATGAGAGTTTCAAAACAGGTTAATAGGACAGCCACAGTAATTAATACAATGAATATTGTTGTCACTATAATAGTTATTTAAAGCATAGAAAGAAGTGAAAGAGGCTTGGTAGACGCTGCAGCTGCTGCTCCTCCTCTGCTCTTCCTTCTTCTCTACTACCATGAACTGCTGCCATGTGCCTTGGAGCTAGAGGAGTATGGACTGAAACCTCTACTAACTATGAGATAGTTAATCATCAAAATGATTTCCTTCATTTTGAGTGTCAAGTATTTGTCCCAGAAACTAGTAAAGAGTAACTGAGACTATCCATCATCATCATCATCATCATCATCATCATCATTATCATCATCATCAATCATTCCTGCCAGGCTTGTCATAACCCAAATTCCTTAGGAATATTGATAATTTGCAAATGAGTTTAATTGAGAAAGTAAAGAGCAGAGGATAGATTCTAAGATAAAGGAATAGTGTAAAAGAATCCAAATTACCTAAAAATAAATTCACTGGGGCCATATCTATAGAATGGATATTCTTGAGGGTAGGCCATTTTCTCGTGGGGTTTATGCCCCTATAAAAAAGTATGTTTCAGACAGACAAAATAGTTCAGCAGACTAAGTGCCTGCTTAGGCAAGTGCAAGGACCTAGGTTCCATCCTTAGCACCACATGCCACACTGTCCCCTCCCCTGGGCCTACTGAGCTGGCCACTAAGATTGGACATGGTGGTGGTACATGCCTGTAATCCCAGTGCTGAGGAGGCTGAAAACAGGAGGACCACTATGAATCCAAGTTGTGCAGTGAAACCCTGTACTAAGTAGATTTTTTTTTAAAAAAAGTACTTGGGAATGTAAAGGGTTGTAGAGACACAGGGTTCAGTTTTCAGCACGGCAGAAAGACAGAAAAAAGAGAGTGGATTCGAATATTTCTTATTGTCTTATTTACATCATACTGAAAAGATGTTTGGGCACATGGTTTAAAAGGGTTCCTTATAGTTACATTTTGTTTTATTGGTTAGTCTCTTGGCTATACATGTTTGCTGCTTCTATTTCTTTTTTAACTTGTGAATGATGCAATAGTAAGCAGGAAATAAGATGTTTCTTAATAAGAATAACAGTGTATTTTAAGCAATCAACTATTCAAATTACAGACTATTGACTTCAACATGAAAAGTGAACTAAACACCAAAAAGCTTGACAATAAAAAGCTTTAAGTGAACTGACAAAATGTTATTGTCAGGGGCAGGCTTATTTCAATAAATTTGAAGTCAACCTGAATTTACATTCCAGCCCTGCTGCTTCTTAGGATTTGAGATCAGGATTTATCTAACCCCAGGTCTAAATTGTTTCTTTTTCTTTTCTTTTCTCACTCTCTCTCTCTCTCTCTCTCTCTCTCTCTCTCTCTCTCTCTCTCTCTTTCTCTCTTTCTTTCTTTCTT
Source organism: Myocastor coypus (assembly GCA_004027025.1). Lineage (NCBI taxonomy): Eukaryota > Metazoa > Chordata > Mammalia > Rodentia > Myocastoridae > Myocastor > Myocastor coypus. The sequence continues at coordinate 3,847 of PVJA010010434.1, forward strand.
TCTTTTGTTGCTGGATCAGAGTTTGAACTCATGACCTTGCACTTGCCAGGCAGGCACTTGTGCCTCAGAGCTATCTCCCACACCCCTGCCACTTCTTAGGAATGTGTCCCTGACCATGGGACTTGCTGTGGTTTGTGTTCTCTGAAATGCATGTTGAAATTTAACCCTCATTATGAGACATCAAGGGTGGAGCCAGGTGTAACATTTAAGATATGATTGGGGTCCGTTCTCAAGAATGAATTGATCCATTCATGTGACGAATGGGTTAGTGGATTACCTTGGAGTGGGTGTATATTAAAAGCTAACTTGGCTCTTTTTTCTTCATAGCCCTTCCAGCATTTGTTATTGGTTGACTTCTTGATGTTAGCCATTTTTTCTGGGTTGAGTTTGAATCTCAGTGGGTGTTTTAATTTGCATTTCTCAAGTGACCAGTGATGTTGAATATTTTTTCATGTATTTACTTGCTATTTGTATTTTTCTTTCTGAGAAGGGTATATTTATCTAAGATGCCCATTTTGGGGTTAGGTCTTTGAATTCGAGAACTTAATTTTTTGACAACATGTGGATTTTGGGGGGGCACACTTAGAGACAAGCCATACAATGACAATAAAATGTAGTATAGATGGCAAGGCAAAATAGAACTTTAAACATTATGATTGTTTCCTTTAAGGACAAGCTGCTTCTCCAAATTTTCTCAGGCCAGAGCAGACCAGGCCCCCTTTTCCTCAGTGCAAAGAAATGGACAGGATATGCAGATGCTGGTAGCAGGAGGTCAGGATCCAGTTTCTTTTCCACAGGCAAGGTAAGAAGCAGGAGATAGCCAGGCAGCATCAAGCAAGTTGGAGTTGTCTATTGTCTCATTTTACTCTCTCTCCCCTCCCTTCCTCACTATGAAAGACACATACATAGACAAAGTGAAATGTGATTTGTAGCAGTGTGAGACTCCTGCGTTTCCTGGGAGCTTTTCTCTATGCCTCCCGTGATTTGTTCTAGAACAGCAAGCAAAGGGCTTACAGACCCAAGCAGCCTGTCACACTGGAGATGAAACATACACATTGCCCTGCCCTGTTTACCTCTTTATCTGACTCCTTTTTCACTGCAGTAGCTGTTTCTCTGAGTCACCGGCTAGGTAGCAGTGCTGCAGCAGCCTCCAAGCCTCTGTGAGCACCTGGATAGTATTCTACAGAGTGGCCCTGAGAGGAGGCATCAAGTGATTCCCTTAAATCACTGAACCTATGGAATGCACTGAACCTATGGAATGCACTCTGCAGTGGGCACACAGAGATCTCTCTGTTGTCAAGTCAGCCCAGCAGCTGAGCACTGGATAGTTGTGGAGGGCCGCCTTACCAGCTCTCCTTGAAGGAAGAGCAACTGTCTCTATTTTGACTGAGTCTGGCCCTATTTCCTTGTATTGATATGTAAGAGCTGGCTAGGACTTTTGTTTATCCTCTCAATGGGCCTTAAGCAATGTATATTGGTCTAGCTGAGGTGTTGGTGATAGTCTTTGAAGGTGTTCTGTATGTGTGTCTCCTTGGTAACTTATACCTGCTGCTCCTTAATGTGAGCCGGGTTGTGACAGGTGGAAGAGCTAATGCTCTGCACTGCCAGCTGGGAAGGAGCCTCAAGACAGAGGCTGTGACTTCCTGGGACTTGAAAGATTACATCAAAGCTGAAGCACCAGACTACCCAAAACATGAGATACTATCTAAATAGCCTTATGCAGATTACTCTCTCTGCATATCCTCTGCAGGTGGCAGAGGTAAATTTGGGACCCCCACCTAGCTCAGCTCACAGTATTCACTACCTCCCACAGTTCTCAATCATTCCTTCTCAAGCCACTCCTCCACTGAATAAAGCCTGGCGAGGCCTTGGATACCTCTCTTTTGTTCTAGAGAACCATCTTTATGGCTAGACTTAGAGCCCCTTGACTCCCCAGTAGTTATAAATACGTTTTTAGTGTCTTTACTTTTGCCGTGGGTTGCTTGGGAAATGGTAGATTGGAATTACCTTGGTGAGATTCCAATGATGTAACTTTGGGATTACAGATACTAACTTCTCGGATCAAAATGAGGACCCAAAAGGGACTCCTACAGATAGTCAGGTTTAATTGCAGGGTTGGCACTTTGCAATAAATAAATATATAAATAAGTTGGTTTTGTGGTGAAAGTTTGAGCATTCAGTCTTTAAAAAGTTGACCATCACTGCCTTATACCTAAGTCAGGATTAACTACTCCGTCCTCTGGTTTCCAACTGCATCATCCAAGAGCAATGAAACTCATTCCCAGGTTCATTTCACCAACATTTTCTGAGATCCCTCCAATCACTGGGTAAGGGACTAAGTAGCAGACCTCTCCTTCATGGAGTTCTAATTGGAAGTGGATAGGAAATAAAGACATGGAAAGTGGTTTGTTTTGTTCACTGAATTAATGATGTAATGTTCAGCTACAAATCTTCTTTTTTTTTTTTTTTGTCTTTTTGAGACAGGATCTCGCTATGCAGTTGAGGCTGGTCCTGAGCTCACTTTTGTAGCCCAGGCTGGTTTCGAACTCACACCAATCCTCCTGCCTCAGCCTCCTGAGTGTTGGGATTACAGGCATGAGCCACCACACCCGGCTACAAATCTTCTTTCAGAGGAGGATTACATATGTAAAGATCATATGTGTAGGTTAAAGGTATGCAAAGAACAGGCTATCTCTGTGGGTACAACATCTTCTCGCCCTTGGTCCTACAGAGCCACCTATAGCCGTTTTCAAAAATAGAAATGAATTAAGTTCATTGTTTGATTTAGTTTCTAGCTGGTTTTGGTTTGCTTTGTTTCACATTTTTGGTACTTGGGATTGAACTGAGGGCCCCTGGACTAAAGGCCTCACCTTCCACAACAATATAGAAAGGTTCTTGTTACTTTTCTACCAACAACATGGAATGCTTTGCCAGCATTTGTCATTACTTGATTTCTGGTAGCCATTCTTTCTGCAGTAGGATGGAATCTCAATGTTGTTTTCTTTTGCACTTCTCTAAAGGCCAGAGATGAACATTTTTTTCAGGTACTTATTAATCATTTGTATTTCTTCACATGAAAAGTGTTTATTATAGTTGTCCATTTTTTGATTGGATATTTTTATTTTGAGGGGCCTAATTTTTTCAGTCCTTGGATAGAAGACTAATACCTAGAATATATAAATAACTCAGAAAATAAAGTTAGAAGAGATCTTAAAGAACTGGTAAAAATTCTTCATACCAGATGCAGAAACAAACATCACGTAGAAGGCATTAAAGTAAATGGCTGATTGCATTCAACATTCATACTATTTCATCTTTCTGTGAAGTTTATTATTCAAATTATCTCCCATTCAAACTGGCTTTCCTTATATTTAAGTTTCACCCACTCACAGGTATTGTCATCCCCTTAATGAAAAGACAATGCTACAAATAAGGCAAACAACCTACCACACCAGTGTTTGGAAGCAAAGTTTCTGTTCAAGTCTGTTCCAATGCATTGATTGTTTTCATGGAAGGAGAGGTTCTTTCTCCACATTCGATTCTATATAAACAAAACAGGAAATAATAACCATGGTGGCCATATTTGAAAAAAAAAGTAAGGCACAAGTCCCAGGGTTGGGTATGGGTTTTTTTCTTCTCATAACATAACATCCATGACTTAATCCTCACTGTCTTTGTAGAAACCTTTCACACAATCCCATTTCTATCCACATCCCAATCACGTTAACTCAAACTATTTTAGTCTCAACCAAACAAAATGGTAATATTTGATGAACTGTTATCCAAGTAAGTGAAACATTTTTATCGGGGCCTCCTGGGTTTCTTATTAACCTTCTTGTTTAATCTTATTTCCTTTAAATTAATGTTAGGCACAGGCTCATTGTGAACTCCCTCAAAAATAAAAGCAAAATAACTTGATAGTGCAAGTCAAAACTAATGCTCTCTTTTTTTACTGTGGTTATTTTTTAAACTTTTCATTTTGAGATGCATGATTAAATACTTGTTAGTAAACTGATTACATAGTGTCTTGGATTTCCTTCAAAATAATGTGGGTATGATAGAAGTGAGTGGAGGACATGGACGGAACAAGATCAGCCATGTGTTGGTTATCGCTGAGGGTGTGTGATGGTTCCACAGACATGACCATACAGTTTGATCTACTTTTATGCATATTTGAAATTTGCCAGAGCAGAAATTAATTTTTTTCATAACACTGTTGTGCCAAGAGTCAGGATTCTATCTGTAATTCAGCTGATTGCTCTGTACTCCAAAAGGAGGCATGCCTTAACTTTCTTTGCCTTCACTTACCTTTTTCCATGTGTAGTCATAGCCATCCACGTTTATCACGGGCATAATATAGAAATCCATGTGTCTTAGAATATTGGTATACAGCCTCTCTTTCCCATAGACTTGGGTTACCTATAAATTAAACAAGTATGTACAAAGTTTAGGTGGGCTTAATATACTTAATCATATATATATGGGCCAGCTCAGCCTGCCCTGGGGGTGGGGTTGACACAGCATGTGATGCTAGGGATTGAACTGTGGTCCCTGTGATTGCCTAAGCTTGCCTAAGCAGGTGCTTTAGACTGCTGAGCCATCTTGCTGGCCCTTCTTCTTGGTTTTTGCACATGTTTCTCTTTTTAAAAAAGTTATTGGATGAGCTTTATCTTTCAGGATAAGTGTTAATAAGTGAATGTAGGCTATATTCTGCTGCCAAGTGGTAGTAAATGCCTTTCTTGTATGTGTTCCAAATAGTCTTCCTATACAATGAAGACAGAAAGTAGAAACACACATTTCTAAATGGTTGATCAAGAAGTAAAGTGATTTGTTTGTTAAAGCCATGAAGCTTTGCTGGGTATGGAGGTATATAGCTATAATCCTAGCATTCAGGAGGCTGAGGCAAGAGGATAGTCATGAGTTCAAGGACAGCTTGGACTACATAGTGAGTTCAAGGCCACCCTGAACTATATAGAGAGATCTATCTCAAACACACACACACACACACACACACACACACACACACACACACACACACACAGACGGTGAGATTAAAATTCTTTGTGATGAATAATCACTTATAGAACCTAAGAGAAAAGAAAGAAAAAATACAGTATACCAGTAGTTTGTTCAAATTTTTAAGAAATCTACTATAGGAGAGAAAGAAAAGCTTAATGATAGAAAGAAAATTTTCCAGAGAAAAATATCTTTTAAAAAACTGAGTAACCATTTAAACACATTTTCATGCTACAAATTTGTAAAATTATGTTGTTCTCATTTTCTAGTAAGATTATAGTATTTATCCCTCGAACAACATAGGAGAGCAGTTACTTTTAAAGTAATAAAATATATGTATTTTAATGTTTATTGGGCTTCACTTTCAGTGGATGTAGCATAGTAGTTTATTCATCTGCTTTTCTTTATTTTTCTACTTTTACCACTGGCTGGATGAGAGTATTTCAGCAAAATATGAGACGAGAGAGCTGATTAGTTGACCTGCAGCTTTCTTGTCTCATATCAGAACTCCAGCTGGAAGGGTTGAGTAAGGGCTGACAGAGCCCATACTCTGTGTGCCAAGTTCTACCTTCAGGTGTGGCTGCAGCTTTGCAATCTCAGGGGAAGGGGTGGATAATTTTCTTTAACAGATTTATTGAGATATAATTGATATGCCAGAAAATTCAGTTTTAAAGTATAAAATGCAGGGGGTTTTAGTATATTCACAGAGTTGTACAGCTATCACTGTGATCTGATGTCAGAACATTTTCATGAACACCGCCACTGCCAAAGCCATAGGTCCAATAGCAGTATTCCCCATTAAGCTCTTTTTTTTTTTTTTTGTCTTTTTGAGACAGGGTCTCGCTATGCAGTTCAGGCTGGTCCTGAGCTCACTTTTGTAGCCCAGGCTGGTCTCAAACTCGCACCAATCCTCCTGCCTCAGCCTCCCGAGTGCTGGGATTACAGGCATGAGCAACCACGCCCAGCGAAAATTTTTTTTTATTTTATCTTTTTTCTTGTTTCAGAACTTGTGTTTATTTATTTATTTTTATGGCCGCCTCAGCCTGCCCTGAGGGCAGGGCTGGCACAGCATGTGGTGCTGGGGATCGAACCGCTGTCCCTGAGGCTTCCCAAGCTTTCCCAAGCAGGCGCTTTAGACCACTGAGCCATCCTGCCGGGCTCTTTTGGAACCCACATAAAGGCATTACTGAGGCTAGTGATCAGCCTGTCTAGATACACATTCCAAGGTGAGGGCCCAACACAATTGAAATTGGTGATGAGCTGGGCGTGATGGCGCACACCTGTAATCCCAGAACTTGGGAGGCTGAGGCAGGAGGATCAGTGCAAGTTCGAGACCAGCCTGGGCTACAAAAGTGAGCTCAAGGCCAGCCTGAACTGCATAATGAGACCTGTCTCAAAAAAAAAAAAAAATTGGTGATGATCTGAAAGCCAACAATAAAATAAAGCCAGATTCTAAGGAGAGTGCCATAGTGCCATAATTTAAGGAGGGGATAAAGGGAATCTGGTTGTCAAGATGTTCACACTGTTAGATGCAGTGGGCCCTGAAGGAGGCTGACCTGAGTTGGATATTTTCCTAATCAGCTATAGGTTATAAAATCACAGTCTAAAGGTCATACCCCAGGTTGTTTTCTTTGTCAGTAATGTAGAGATCAGCTATGTGTAGAGTTATGTAGATATACAACAATCCAAGAGATATTCTTTATTGTCACTTATTATTTAACAAAGTATTCCCAGATTTTAATTTTCCCACTTATTTGTCCTTCAAAAACACAGTTTATTTACCTAATCATACCACTAAAGTAATATAACATATGAAGTACTACAAATTGTGTAGTTCTAGATCATAACTCTCAACTGTGATTAAAGACATTGTTTTTTAAAATAACATTTCAGCTAACCTGAACTTATTTGCACATCTAATATTTTTTACTGCTATCTCTGTTGTGTGTATTGTAGGCCTGGCTAAGCATATGTTATTTAGTGCTTTTTTGTGGTACTATTTGGATGTATTTACAGTATAGTTTCACATCTGTCTAGTGAATGAATCACCCTTAATAAGGTGGATAGCTAAAAGAATTATGGGATGCCTGATACATAAAAGACAACACATAAATACTTGTGGAAGTTACAATTTATCAGTAAGGTAAGTAGACTAAGTTAAGTCGTGATTCTATTTTTTAAAAAGGAAGAAAGAAGGTGGGGTGTTGGGGATCATAGGGGTGAGCGTGTGATTAGAGGAGGGAGGTAAAGGGTAGCATCATTGCTTTGGCACATGATCACTTAGGTCTTGACCTCCCCTTGCTTGGAGTATGCTAAACCTTCACCTTTTTAATATAGTTCTAGGTAACAGCGTTTACCCAGACAGTAACCCATTGCCATCTGACAGAGATAAATTAGTATATATAGGTATATCAGACATTGCATAGGTTTTTAAATAAACATACACATTACCATTGGAACTATAGTAAAGAGCTATCTTTATCAATGGAGAGTCTATTGACCTCTATCACATATACACATAATTCAGACATTATCCAAATCCAATGTAGTAATTAGCCCAATAGTAGACAACATTTGGGTGTCTTCTGGACCTCAAATTTGTATCTAAGCTAAACTCAGGGTGTAGCTCTATGAAATTTATCCAGGGTAGGAGTTCAGAGAAAGTTTGTAGCAAAATCAAGAGGCCAGGCATGATGATAGGCACATATTCATTTATGTGAATACATTAGACCCTGTGCTGGGCTTGGGGTGCTGGCAAAGCTAGCTGTACAAGTCAGCCTCGGCTCCTGCCTTTGCAGAATTAGAAGGCTTGTAGCTTTGGCCTCTTGAGAACCAAGGTGAGGTGCAGAGAAAAATGGCGAGCTGTAAGCTTCCTAAGTTGGGTTACTATCTTCTTTGAAATTGGACTGTAAGATTTCTGCAATGTCCTTTCTACTAAATTATAGAAAGGAAAGAAACATAAAAATTAAAATTTCAGTTCACATTTGAGCATGTTGACTTTATAAAGTAAAATTTATCAATACAAACATTTTTAAAAGTTAAATGTTTTATTTTTTCTCTCTAACAATGGTTTGAACCATAATGAAAGTTAAATGATCTGGATTAATTTTAGACACAATGGGATGAAACTTCTTAAATGTCTATTCAATAGAACATATAGAACATGTTAACTTAGGCTGGTTTACATTGTTGGGGAAAGATACTTGTCTGTACAATCCTTGAGCTATATCTTGTTCTCTATTGAATCTCTAGGGGATAGAATCTCCAGAGCATTTTATAAATAATTTTGATTAATAAATAATTTTTCATAAATTTTATAAATTGCAGAATATTTTAATGTTAGAAAGATTACACAAGAGATAAAGGATAGGATTATAACAGAAGAGAAAATGTCATGCGAAGAGGGGCAGCAATTAGGAGCAACATCACCAATACGAATTGGACTCAAGATTGACTGGAATTTCTTTCCACCCCCTCTCAGATTCAAGGAAATTGAAGGAAAGAAAAAACAATGTTCTTTTTTGCTTACACTTTCTCTCTCCAATACCTGCTGCTTTTGCTGTTAAAGCTACCCAATTTGAGTAAGGCTCAAGATTAGAAAATGAGTTCTGCTATGAGTTGTATGGGTAAATTGTATTGGTAAATTGAAACCAGTCTCAGTTGGTCCAGATAGTATCAATGGTGACTGGAAATTTCTAAGTAGTGGCAGAGATGCTGCTCTTGGGGAAAATAAAATGGTGAGGCAAGTGACAGTGGATACATCATTTGTTATACATCTAAATGACAACCTTTCCATTTTCTAATTCATTTACTTTATTATTGTGTATTTGTGAACCCAAAGATCACAATCAACATTACCAGAAAAATACATGATTTGAGCTACCTTTCTAGTGGCATGACTCTTGTATAAGTCACTTATCATGGTTTTATGTTTAGATGTCTCCCCAAGAGTTTTGTGCGCTCATATGAGGCCTTTGGAAGGTTATTGACTATGGGGGCTTATCAGTGACTTGGTGTTGGGAGCTTGAGCAGGATTGGAAAAGGCAGGTGTTTGGAGCATGGCCTTAAGGGTTTATCTCCTTTCCTGGCTCCTCCCTTGACAGCTTTTCTGCACAAAGCCCTGCACAAAGCAGCCCTCCTCTGCCATGCACTCTTGTCATTCCTTCCTTGATCTTGCAGCCAGCCCACTATGACTAAAATGTGAGCCGAAATCAACCTCTCTTCTTTAAGTTGGGGCATTGTGTCTAGGTGATGAAAAAGTTACTAAGATATAAAAGTAAAGGATATGTATGCCCACTTCGTAGGAACTGAGATGTAATTTTTACTGTTCTCATTTGTTATGGAGGATTATCAGTGTTTCATTCTTTACTTTAATGACTTGATGCAAGTCTTACATATCACTTTTTTGATGCCAATCCCTCCTTCAGAGACAAAATTCCCTATTAGGATACAGAAGAAAGCATTATCTTTTTTGTAAAGGTATGCTTCACATTTAGTTCCAAAGGACAAAATGTCTGAAAAGATGTATAGACAATTCAAATAAATGAAGAAGCAGATAAAGAAGGACCCAGCTTAGGTAACTGCTTCAGACATTTCTTCTATGTAACAAAAATATTACAATCATCACACTATTTGTAAGTTATTAATATTTAGCCCCAGATAGAAATGTAAAAAGGAAAAAGTTATCTAACAGGCAATTTAAGTACTGAAATCAGAGTCTTCCAACTTCATATGCATAAACATCACTCAGAATACTTGTGAATGTGTGGCTTCCCCAGGCTCACTTCCAGATTTTCAGTCAAGAGCACAAGATTTGAAGTAGGAAACGCATCTCAGTCACACTCAGTGGATGCTGACCCAGGTGATCATGGCTTTCCAAGCTGAGAAGCACTGGCCTAGTGTGGGTACTTACGTAGTTTATGAACCACAAACAGAAAGCAGGAGAGATCCATTCCCTGGCGTGGATTCCACAGTCAATCCAAATGGCATTCCTTGCTGTCTGTTCTTTTCCAGAAACCTCAAAGAAAACCAAAAAGCAGCAGTAAATCTTAATATAATTTTTATTTACATGGCATTTACACTTAATCTTTTCAATAAATCTATAGAAAGTATATGCATTGCTCTAGGTATTCCTTTGAGAAATTTCAAAGAAAGTTAAAAGCTGATGAGAACAAATGACATAGCTAGCATCACACTATAGTGTGAGTTGGGACTGATGTTTGCAGTCTGGAATGGTGATTTGTAACTCTACCCTCCCGCAATTAGCTGGTTGTTGAGAGCTGCATTTTGAAAGGTAGGAGCAGAGATTAAAGGGCTAGTGTTATGGACCATATGGTCACATCTCAGGGGCAGGTAGGTGGGTGTGTATTGGTCAAGTAGCCTTCCACAGGAGGCATGGAGATAGAGGAGGAACAGAAATGCCCCTGTCATGTGGCCCAGAGTAGTATGCATACACTATTTCCCCACCTCTCTCTCTCTCTCTCTCTCTCTCTCTCTCTCTCTCTCTCTCTCTCTCTCTCTCTCTCTCTCTCACACACACACACACACACACACAACTGCTCATGTACCTTCACACAAACTGATACCAAAAGGAGCTGAAGACCTTGTTACCATTTGCAGTATTATGGTTACCATAAGGTACTAAATCTCTGCAACAAGAATCCCCACCCTTTTCTAAACGATAGCCTCTGAAGTGTTTAGAAGAGTTCTCAAGAAAAATTTCAAAAAATAATCTAAATTTAATTTTAAAAATTAGTTAAAGCACAATTTAGAGTATGGAAGAAAGGGAGGGGGTTTTTATAAAATCCAACAAAATATGCAGAAGTAATTTTAAACAAAGAAAAAGAGATATTAAATATTGCCATTCACAACTCTGATATCCAAATACATGCCACTCCAATATCCAGAAACAAAGTAAAAAAGAAAGTCAAATGGGAACTACTGGCCAAAGTGTATAAGTAAAGAGAACTGTCTTACTGACAGTCTATTTAATGTCAGCAATGTTTCAACTTGTCTGAATTAGTTGTCATATTTGACATTTCTAGCTAAAGAGCAATCATTTGGCACTCTTTCTGACACTGGAAATATGGAGGAACCCAGAGATTCACCATTCTTCAGTAAGTAAGAGTAGGACAAAGGTGTCCATGGTGCATGCTTTTCCAAGGCATATGTTAGGGTTCCAAACATAAAATTCAAGGAAGTACACACAACATGGGTGGCATGCACATGGGTGGATATACCATTACCTGGACCTAATTCAGCTGACCAACTCAACCGCTAATAGGACCCAATATTTCACAAAGTCTGGTTTAAGTTGTGCTGTAAGTTCATGTCAGGGATTAATTAAAACAGAAAATTCTTCATGCAAAATTTTGTTTTTGGATAACTGAAGAAACTCACTCATCATAATGTAAGGAAGTTGCATGTTACTAAATCTAATCTATTTTTCAGCAATGATATTATTTTTTAGGAATTCTTTTTAATTATTTAACTGACAGAGTTTTAAAAAACAGACCACAGAATCAGAAAATGTAAGCAAGTAAGAATCACTATGGCCCCTGCACCTAAAATTCTATATTCAGTGGCAATATTCATAAATTTTTCCTAAGGCAAATTTGTCTGAGAAAAAACACTCTATTAAAGGTACCATAGGTTGATCAGATTCTTTCCCATAAGATATTGCAATGGAAAATTACCAAATGGACAGTAATTAGAGCAGAAGATATCATACAAGCCCTACTGCAAAGGACTCCAGCATTGCCCACTTCCTATCCTTCCCTGGATTTGATTGTGTGACTTTTACTTTGGTTTCTAACAAATACCCACCCCTGTCTCTCACCCACATATTAAGTCAGTCTGTCTCAGTGGTTCTCAACCTCTCTAATGCCGTGACCCTGCAATACAGTTCCTCACGTTTCAGTGACCCCAAACCAAAAAATAATTTTGGTGGCTACTTCAAAACTGTAATTTTGCTATAGTTATGACTTCCGATGGCTTTAGGCAACCCCTGTGTTTTGGTCGTTCTACCCCGCTGGGGTCACGACCCACAAGTTGAGAACCGCTGGACTCTATCTGAAGTGTAAATGGTGCAAATAAAATAGGGAGTTGAAAATAATATAGATCCTCTTATGAATGTGAGTGTTGAAGCTCAGTGTAAATAAATGGCCCATCTACTGTCACACAAACATAGGCAGAGTGAAATCTATAACTGGAGCTTCCACTCTTACATCAATCACTTTGTTATTAAAAGAGTATTTAAAGATAATAACTGGCCCCTAAATAGCTGGGTGTTGAAGTTGAGCACACTTAGAATACAAATATTACCAGAGCTCAAAGAAAAAAGATCCTAGGGGCTGGGGAGATAGCTCCGAGGCACAAGTGCCTGCGTGGCAAGTGCAAGGTCGTGAGTTTGAACCCCGGTCCCGCAAAAAAAAAAAAAAAAAAAAAAAGAAAAAAGATCCTAGTTATAACAAACAGCACCAGACAATTAATCCTTCCTCTCAAGTTGAAGGGACAATGATTCTTCTCACAACATACCTTCAAAACATAAAGTGGACGCTTCTCATAAGAGGATCCAATGTGAATTCGTTTAAGCATATCAGGATGCTTCTCAGTTATTACTTCTATCCAAGAGTAAATCTATGAGTACAGAAATCAGAGGTTAGTCACAGGACAAGTTCAAACTATTTCTCTAATTACCTGAAGCAGATGGCTTCTTCAAAAAAATGAGGTTCACCTGAAACCTTTGCAGAGGGAAGAAATGGAGAACTAAAACATTGAGCTGGGTTTCTTTTCTGTTTATGAAAATTAATAAAATTAAATTTTTGACAACTATCAACATCTAGAGAAAGTTAAAAAGTACTATGAAATGCTAAACTAAGTTGAAAAATTAAGCTTCAAAGTGTGGATCCTGGAAGTTATTTTTAAAGCTCATCACATCTAGTTCATGTCCCTGTGCATCAGATCTTTGTACTACTCATTTAAGAGATCATTTTTATATGAGACTTAAACAAAGATAAATTCATTGTTCAAGACTAAGAGAGCTGGGGCCCCGGCTCTACCCAGAACAAGTGGCAATATCATTGTTTCCCACTGAACACTTATATGGGTACAGTGAGACTGGCAGAAGAACAGGAGGCAAAGGTGAGAACAGCCTGGAGGGAAAACCATGCCCCCATGAGAAACTTGATCTGGACCTCCTCTCCTTCACTGGCATTTGAGATTCTGTCAAGATGACAGTAGGAAAAATAAAAAATTCTGGGACTCATTTTAAGCTAGCTTCTACATCCAAGCAGACACTAAATTCTTATGTGGTTGGGGAATCTCTGGGATTGGATTTGGTGACATTTTAGTACAGAACAACTGTACCTTCTGAAATGGAAATCATCAACTCTTGACTTTATCTCTGGGATCTTTGCTAGAGCTGTTTTCAAATGGCAATCTTATCATAGTTGAGTATTTAAGATTTCCTAGTGTAAGTCACTGACACACATACCAAATAAAAGGCTAAAAGAAGAAAAGCCCACTTTCCACTTGGCCATTACATGGAAAAGGCTGATAGAGAGTACTACTGAAGAGGAAGACAAGACTTAAGAGTTTCCTGGGAGAAAGGCAGGTCTTATCAACTTCCTGGAAAGGATTAGGATTAGAGAATCAGGAGGAGAACTTCAGAATATTTTCTAGAGTATCATATGGCTGGACTGACATACATACACAAAATTCTATAGCAAAGCCCTAATATCTATTCCCTTAGAATGTGACTGCATTTGAAATTATATGGTTCAATTACAAGGCTCTAGTGGTGTGTACTAATCTAAACTGACTGGTGTCCTTTTAAGAAGAAATTAGGACAGAAAGGGACCCAGGATGTGGATTATAAAAATTGGACACCAACAATGTAGTCAAGGAGGGTTTTTGTTTTCTCATAAATGTTAGGTTGATTTATAAGTGCTGTTCTATAAGTGACAGTTTGTCTACAATGATGAGTTATCTAACTGTAAGCATACTTCAAGTAACAATTACAAGTCATGGTGATAGCTTGTCAATCCACATTGACCTGTTGCAGCTCACACAAAAACAAGAACAGTAGGGCAAATAGAGGGAGAGGGGTGAGCTTTACGAGAAAATAAACAATTCAGGAAACTTAAGAAAGAAGTGTTCTGCACTAGTAGGAAAAACTCTAGGATACAAAATTACAAGTGTTTTTAACTCCAGCCCCAGGCTCCAGCTGCATAAGCAAAGTGGAAGAAGACAGCTAAAGCAAGCAGGCAACTGAGTAAAATTACTCTTAGAAACTCCAAAAATATGAGTAAAATCAAAAGTTCATTTTGCTTTCAAAGTTTTCAATGTTTCAAAAGACCTGCTTTAGTGACACGTTAGCCCCACAGGAAAATCACCCCCTGTTAGTGCTGTGTTCAAGTTGAGCAGCCAACTCACACTTCCAAAGCAGGTGTGCACAGGTACATGTGTGTCCTTAAACCCAGCCATGATGCTCACATAACTGCCAGTACTATGCAGTGTTAAATGTTCAGTGTCCTCACTATAGAAAAGTGAGCAGGATAGGACACACTTATGAGGCCATGAAGAGACACATTTCCCAACTCTGTCCAAGTGACCTTTATTTCTAAACCAGTTTTGGTACCCAGTTACCAAGACAGTTCTCTCCTTTTAGAAAAACAAGCATATCCCAATACTCATGTATTTTTTTATTTTCACATTTAAATACAAAAATACCTTACTTCGTGTTACAAATGAGAATCAAAGGAATAAAAACTTTTTCTTCTTTTAAGGTAGAGGCATCCATCAGTTTGCACTCAGCTTTGTGCTCATGGGAGGGAATGGAACCTCAGTTAAGGAAACATCACAGCAGAAGGGTAAAGGCCTTTTCCTCCCTAATCCCCAAACCCTCCTCTTTCTTATCTAATTTTATGTATTGTAGGAAATTTGGTTATACCTTAAATACTAGAGCTTTCCACCAAGAGGAGAGAGATCCTCACCTACCCAAAGTCAGAATAAAAAGAAGCCAGGTCTTTGCCCTTTCAGCTACCTTTAAAAGATTCCTATCCTCCCATGTTCCTTCATGAGCACATCTGCTCTGCCTAGATAGCTACACCAAGGGTAAGTGCATTTGAAAAAGTAGTTAGTTTCCATATTTGTGTTGCCACTAACACACTAGAAAGCTTTTGTGATACAGAAAATGGGGTGATGCTGTGGAGGGGTGAAGAGACTAAGGACTTGATTCCTCTATTCTGGCCAAAGAAAGCATGAGGAATAAAAAGACCTTATCACAGCATTAAAGTTATCATAGGGACAAGTGGGATGGCTGAGAGATGGGAATAGTGTGAAGCAGCAGGAAGAAGGGCTTGATGCTGAAAGTCTAGTCAACACAGTATTGGTGCTACAAAGGCTTGCCACTGGTCTCCTATTATGGTTTATGTCTAGTTGTCCCTCCAAAGCTTCATGTAGTCATTGGGTGGGGACTTCTATAGATTGAGACTTGACTCATGAGTCACTGGGATTATGTGTTTTAGTACTGATGGGATTATCGGTTTGAGTAGGGCTGGGACTATGGGTGTGGTCTAGGGTGGATATCCTAAGGCAGAGACCCTGAATGTAATATAAAGAGACACAGAGAGACAGATTAGAGCTGTTGCTCTGCTGCCCTGTTTGGTTGGCTACTTTTGCCACCCTTTTGTTGCTGTTCCACCATCATGAATTGGATACTCCCTGCCCTGCTCCACTCAGCCTTGGGCCAGCTGAATATGGACTAAAACCTCCACGAACTGTGAGCTAATAAACCTTTCCTTCCTTCATTCTGAGTGTCAGGTATTTGTCCCAGCAATGAGTAAAAACTAAGACATCTCGTTAAAAAGAATGTGCAGATGAAGGCTTCCATCACAGTAGAGAGATCACAGTTGGTGGAAGGAGCCATCTTTTCCTGGATGACAATCCAGGGAATGTGGATGCTAGTGCTATGGGTGGCTATGCCATCAGAAAAGTTATCAATATTGGAGGTTTCATGGAATCCCATCAGGTGCCAGGTATTGTCTAGGCCCTGCTTGGAAACATAGGTGTAGATGTGGTACTGACTCTGCTTGCTTAGTTTTCAGATGGCCTCCTCAGTGTACTTCAGACCATCCTCCCGCATGAAACCTTTGTGTGAAGTTGCAGCAGCTGCTACCAACCAAGTTATCACTCTGAAGTCCTCACAGAAGACAAAATGGGCTATCCAGAGATCTCCTATGGAGATTCTTTCATGGAGGTCCTATTTGGAATTCCCATTGGCAGACATCATTTTGTCATTCATTCCTATAATATGGACTCTGATGTACAAGCAGGCCCAATAGTGACCCTCCACAATATCCTCACCATCAGCTTTGCCTGCACCCATACCATGGTAATATAGACTTTAGAGCTGAGAGAACTGTTGGGAGCCTAGCCCAAGGGTGCCCATCTACCCCCTAAAAGAGTGTATTTTTGCTCTATTCTCAACCAGTGATGCTGGTTGCATATTGTAGCAGCTAGCACTTCATAAGGAAACATTTAATGCAAGACATATAAATATATAAGAATATAGAAGATTGACTTATAATAGCCACCCACAGAGTCATATGTGGAAAAGTGCAAAAAGGCTATCTATGTGTTGCAGATGTACAGGACCCAGTAGAAGACCTGAAACTCACTATAATATCTCATGTGAATTTATCCTTATTTTCACTTGAGTCCCATGAAAGTTAGTATCAGAATTGAAGAGTCTGCCCTGGAAGGCTGAAGAGTGTGCTATAAAAAAGAGTGTGCTAGAAGCCAGCAGAAAATGTTTAAGGTGAAAGTGAAGACTGGAGCTTCTCTGAAGAAAGAGAAATGAGCTTTCCTTCTTTGTTTCCCTTTTATTCCACTCAGGCAACAAACCTGTTTTGGCCACTTTGAACCCAGCTGAGCAACTTAACGACAAGTAGGAACTTGCTGAAGTGCCTATGTGGGAAAGGCTCTGAGCAGTGAGCAGTTCTTGGAGCTATGAGAGTGAGGGGAGAACAGCATGGAGGAGGCCAGTGTGTTATCCAGTGCCCGGGTCTTCCCCCATTCTTGATTCTGCTGAGAGGTTTATTTTGACTCTTGGTGTTTAGAGGATTTGTCCATAGTTCAATGGTTGCATGGCAGAAGGGCACCAGAAGGAAAGTACTCACCCCATGGTAGCCAGAGAGTGGAGAAAAAGAGAGGGAAGAACCAAGGACAAGAATACACCCTTCCTAGAGAGCCCTCAGTTAGCCACCTCTGGCAGGCCTATCTATTATGCCACGTTCAGCTACTAAACTCACCACTGGATGTATCTGTGGATGCGTGCAGCATTTCAATGGCCCAGTCACCTTCCAAACACATAAAGCTTGGTGCTGGGTTATAGCTAAGCTATAACATGAATACACAGAGGAAAAGCCATGTGAAAATACAAGAAACTGCCATCTACAAGCCTCAGAAGAAAGCAAACCTCCTGACATCTTGACTTCACACTTTTGGCTTCTAGAATTGTGAGCAAATAAATTTCACATATTTAATGTACACAGACTTTGCTGTTTGTGATAGACTCTCTAAAAACCCGATACAGTCATGAGCTTTTTTCTGTTATGGCTAACTAGTAAGAAAATAACATTTTAAAAAGTTTTATGTATATATTTGCTTGGTACAGGATCTTGCTACACAGCTTGGACTCATAGTGATCCTCCTGTCTCAGCCTTCCCAGCTCTGGGATTATAGGCGTGAGTCACTACTCCCAGTTTCAGTGGCCAGCACTGCATGTGGTACCTGAGATTGAAACCTAGTCCTTATACTTACCAGGCAGGCACTTTAGATTGCTGAGATATCTCTGTGGCCCAAAAGTAACTTCTTTGAATGGAAAAATTAACATACATTTTTTAAAACTTTAAAAAAAATACTTCTGTTTAAATCATTGTACTTGCACCATCAAACTGAATACATCAGTGACATATTCATCTTGTGTAGTTTGCAAATCATGCCTAGCTAGCCCCTCTGTATTTTCATTTTATATTACTGCTAACAGATGTTGGAGGGTCATGTTATGTGTGAAACAGACGTAAGATATGAGAGATCAAAGAGCAGATGCAATTTTAATACTTCTATCAGTCAGCCAGCTACATAGACTCTAGAAGTAGATTAAATTCCGGTTTAACCAACTGTAACAGGAGCAGATGCGCTTGAAGACTAACTGTAAAATTGATTCTTATTACCTACATCTTAGATAATAAGATGCGTGATGAGATCTCTAGCAGTTCCTGGCCACCTAGTCAAAAAACAACAACAACAACAAAAAAAGATGCTACACATAGCCATATTAGGTTATCTAGCAGCATATACTACTAAGAAAGACCAAAAGTCTTCAAGGTGCTCTTATTTTTTGGAGTATCCTGTACAAAAGAGGACTCCTCTGAGGGATTTGGCCTTCAGCTGAAAACTGTATTGGAAATGGCTATATGTCTGTGTTAAAGCGTATGTGGGTGACTAAACTTCAAAAATATGTTGCAATTCCCTCTAGGGAAACAGAAACTTGTAAGTACTGAGAAGAAAATAATTCATTCGCTTAAAGATTAAAGTATGGTCATGGTGATATGATGATTATTGTGTTGGTTTAAGTTTTTCTTCAAAGGAATAAAATATACTTATTTACAACATATTATTTGAATTTAGTGATGTAATATTGTGGTTATTTACCAAGAGTAAATTTTGGATAATGGTCCAAAGAGACATGAATAATTGCACTGGTAATTTCTGTGGCAGTTTAAAATTTAAAATCCTGTATTTCATTTTCTCTAACTCCTTACTGTGTAACGTTAGCCCCTAAAGAATGATGATACTGAGCCGGGCGTGGTGGCTCACGCCTGTAATCCCAGAACTTGGGAGGCTGAGGCAGGAGGATCGGTGCGAGTTCGAGACCAGCTTGGGCTACAAAAGTGAGCTCAAGGCTAGCCTGAACTGCATAGCGAGACCCTGTCTCAAAAAGACAAAAAAAAAAAGATTGATGATACTGGGGACACCCACTCAGGACTGTCCTCCTGTCCTTCTGTCAGACAGGAACTTTCTTTTCCTCAATAAATATGTTCTGCTCATAAAAAAAAAAAAAAAGAATGATGATACTTTTAGCTATGCACAAACATCCTGCTTACAGATAGTTTACCACATAAAATGCAATCATTCCAGAGAAGATAACTACAGAAAGATGAATTACGACCACAAAATCAATCTAAAGTGATCTTTTTTTACTTTTTATCATCCTCCACCAATTACAGTTCTTTCACAGTTTCTCATAGTTGAAATGACAATGCTGGTTAAATAAAAATAATAACTTGGAAAGGCAGTGCAATGACTTACTTCATTCAGCGAGTGATATTTTTCGTAATATGACAAGGATGCCCGGGGGCTGACTGTATCATTAGAAGTCTGCTGTCGAATAAGATCTTCCACATCTCTCATCAAGATGCTGTGGGATGAAACAGAGGTGAGTTGCCCTCTGTGGGGGGTGCTGGCTTTTTCAAATAGCCCATTACAGACACGGTAGGTGAGCACAAGGAGATAGTGGCCACCAGAGCTAGTGAGCACCTGCTAATCAAGGCAAAGGCATCACTGCCCTACACTGTGATTAGCTGACATCTGCATTTGAGCAGGGCCTCCGAGTGTATAAAATGGAAGCAGCCCTGACTGACTGTGGCTTTGGGGGCCTCCATAACCTCACTGTTTGCCACCAAATCTACTTTTCTTGCCTGTGATTCTTTGGCATCTTTTATATGAATAGGTACATTAATGGACATCCTTTTCAATCCAGAGTAAGTTTTGATGTTTTCAGCTAATGGTCAAAAAGAAGCAGGAAATCTTTTCCGTTTTTTTTTTTTTTTTTTTTTTTCCCACACATCTACATTCAATGCTCTCCAGAGTCAAAAATGATCAAATCTCTTGAGAAGTCAAAGTACAGGACAAGAGATGATATCAGAACACTGTTTTACTTATTTAATTAACTAGGCAAATGCATTAGCTGAATTAATGCATCAACAATAGGATAAACAATTTGAAATTAGCTATCCTATCAAGAAAGGTTTCTTTTATTTATACCAGTGGACAAAGCCAAGGCTTTCTGGTGGTAGAAGGATTGTCCAGCAAGCACAAGGGCCTGGGTTAGATCCCTAGCACCACCTGGCCCCCAAAGCCAGGGCTTTGACATTAGAAAGATTTCAGTTTGACTTCCTAGTTCTGCCATATTTCAGTTGGTTACCATGGAGAAATTTCTTTATAAGATTTTTAAAACTTTATTTAAATTGGAATAATATTTACCATAGGACCAGGGTTAAGTGATACAATGTATAGATTGGTTGAGCATAGATCCTGGATGGCTGTGACCACCTGCATGATAATACTCATAATAATCACAGCATTGTGCTCAGATACACAGAAAGGAAAACACTTCTAAGGAAAATGTGAGGGAGTAGGGGCCACTGGTAGGTGGGCATGATGGGCAGAACCCAAAAACACAAGGGCTAGTGTCTGAAAAGAAATAGTTCATGATTTTAAAACTTTAGAAAATCATTTATTCATCATGATAGTTGCTGTCTTACTCTCTAAAATATACAAAATTGAGGCACAAAAAATTAATAAATCCTACCAGATGGCACAGGCAGATAAATGTCAGTGTTAGACACCAACCCAGAGTTTCTGCAGAGTCAGACTTTCTTGTGTAAGGCCCCATATTCAGAAATGTTTGCTAACTTTGTGAGGGAAGAATTTTAAAATAAATAATCTAACCCCCACCACCCCAGAGCAGCTTTTGAAAAATAGTATCTCAAAATCTATGAATAACAGTTTGGGTTCCGAGTTGTAGAGGCTGAGTGATCCCAGAAAAGGAATCATAAGAGGCTCTGGAGACCGCTGAGTCCAACCTTCATTCCAGTAAAGAGCTGTAGTTATGAGAGATTGAACCATTTGTTACCGAGCTGGGCCTTGGGCTTCATCACCAGCCCACATCAGGGACTTTCAGGCTGTCATGTTTAATGTACATTATTTTTCCAGAAAGCAGTTATACCATCTCCTAATGCACAGTGGATATTTATAATAGCTATTCAATGTATATTAAATTATGCCTACCTGAATGGAATTCTGCTCTCATTTAAGTGGGCTTTCACATAGCTTACATCAGATGCATTCACAAAAAAATGGACTTCTTTTTTCTTTTGAATAAATTCAGCTGTTACTGGCTGCCAGAGAACAATCTATAGTTTCAAGGGGCAAAATTAATTAAAAACAGTTGTTTACATCATTCTCATCTGTAGCTAGAGTCGTAAAAATTATATCTACAATAGAGATATGAAAGGGAAATTTCTGGGCTACTGGTACTCATTCACACATATGATAATTCAGTGGACTCTTTATTCTTCTCTGTAATTTTAGTTGCTCAAAAGGGCCTGAAACTTGCCCAATACTCAATAAATATTGCACAAGAAAATGAATGAATAAGTAAATGAATGAATGAATGAATATATAACATCATTTTATAAACTGCATGAATATGTCAGATTCTTTTAAAAAAAAAGCAGAAGTCTATCCAGAGAGAAATTTGATTATGCAGTATATTGATTTCACTTAGGCCAGGTATGGTGGCACACACCTATAATCCCACACTCAGGGAGGCTGAAGCAGGAGGTCCACAAGTTTAAGCCCAATGTAGGCAATTTAATGATTCAACAAGATCCTGGCTCAAAAATAAAACAGGTCTGGGGATGTAGCTCAGTGCAAAGGCCCTGAGTTTCATCCTCAGTATCTATAGCCCCCCAAACCTATTGATTTTATTTAATAAAAATTCTATAAACTTAATATTATCATGGGAATATTCCTTTCCATTAATCTATTTATTGCCTTTGGACAGTGCCTGCCAATAGTTATCTTTTCCCTATCTTACTACCCCTTTCCAAAGCACATACACACTCATTTCTTTTGATCATTGTAATATCACTTTGATATATAAGTCAAGCAGTTGTCACCATTTTCACTGTTCAGATGAAGAAATTAAGGTTTATGTTTAATTTGTCTAAAATTATACATCAAATAGTAGAATTTAAAAAAGCATTCTATTCTCTAAAATTTCCTCCAGTAGTATTTCCTCTCTTTCTTGGTATGATGGTCATGAAAATATACCACCCAACCCTTCTGCTGTGAGCAGGAATGAGCTGTGTGACACGGTAGCCTGTTCCAGGGTCACTCCTCCCTGGTGACCCATAATAGGCTGACACCACACTGCCCGGGCTGCAGCCAGCACTGATTGATCAGAGCAGCCATGTTGCTACAGGCTCATTGTTTGTTCCCAGGTTCAAATGAGGCCCTTGCAGCAAGTTATTTAGCTAAAAGATAGCCTGGTGCTAGCACAGCCTTTGTTGGATGTGCTCTGAGGTCTGCAATCCACCACGTAAGACCCTCACCCTTCCTGCAGATGCATCAGGCTGCACCATACTCTGAGGTGCCTCTTGCTGTCTCATTTCCCTCCTTCTCATCTTTAGGAAGCATTGCCATTGCCTGTTGCACTTCTCGTTTCATGGAAAACACTAACAAAGTCATCGCTCTTTGCTTTGTACCTCATCAATTTTCCACATCTTAGACATTCTAGAGAGATGAGTCCCAGGCATGAGAATTTTTTATTTCACTTATCATGTTTTTATTGGTACACGTTTACAGTGTGTAATGATTACATTCCTTATGGGGAGTTGGTATGTGTACATGATACATTTTAATTCTTTTTTCAATCTTCTTCCCCTCTTCTCCCTCTTCACTCTGTCCATTTCTTCGACTCTTTTTTGCAAGAGAGCTCTCTCCCCTTTTCTTATTGTCTATCTTTTTGTTCTTATATGTATTTCGAGTTTCTCACTTACTATTTGGTTAAGGTTCTACTCTTTTATAAGCAAAACTAGATTGACTCCTGTTACTATATCAACTTTACAAGGACATATGATCATGAAATTGTCTGAAGAAACAACATCACAAGGGAAGGTTTGATTTCAGGAAAAGAAATTCATGTGATTATGGGAGAAAGTAAAGCCTATCACTAAACAGTTGATACCACATACTGTAAGTCACACAGACTATAAGAAGAGATGTGGCATATGATACACAAAATAAAATCAATACAAACATAAATTAGGGGAAATTACCTCATAGGTTGCAGTAATATTCTTTAAAACTTCAACTTGCCTAGAAGTTCTAGGAAGAGCAGATAAAACCTGGCCGCTGGGGAAAGAATAACATTAGAATTTAATGTTAAGTAAAAATGTAAAAATTAGGTGCATTATACTTGGAGAAACTTCTCCGTAGCTATAATACGGAAGTAAATTTAAGATGTTAGCAGGACCATTTTTTTCACTCAGAGAAGATGTAAAAAATCAAAATATCATTTTGCTTTTCTTATTATTTCATTTTTTCCTATTAAGAAATTGCAAAATAAACAAGTGTCTTGAGTGGAGGTCTCACTTATAGTTCTTTTTTAACCTGTGTATGAATGTGTATGTGAAAAAAACCCAAAATAATGAATTTGTCATTATTGTTACATGAAAGTAGAGAAAACTCTTGTATACTACCTGTGAGAATGTAAATTGGTACAGTCATAGTGGAAAACAGTAAGGAGATCCCTCAGAAAAATTAAAAATAGAACTGTGACTTAATTCAGCAATCCTAATACTAGAATATGAAATCAGTATGTCAAATGCCCATAGTTATTGCAGGACTATGTACAATAGCCAAGGAATCAATCTTAGTGTCCTCAGTGGGTGAACAAATAAAGAAAATGTGGCATACATGTACCCACAATGCAATGCTGCTCAGGCATGTGAAAGAATAAAATGTCATTTCTGACAATCTGGATGGACCAGAGAACATTATAATAAGTAAAATAAGCCAAGCTTTCAAAAGCAAGTATTGTACTTACATATGGAACCTAAAAAAGCTGACCTCACCAGTGGAGAGTAAGCAAGTGGTTTTCAGAGGCTGGGAAGGGTAGGGAGAAGGAGGTGATCTACAGATTGGTCACTGGGTACAGAGTTCCGTTTAGATAGAAGGAATAAAATTTGGTGTTCCATTACACAGCTGAGTGACTTTGGTCAGTGTTGTATTGGCTATCTCAAAACAGCTGGAAGAAAAGATTTTGATTATTCTTATTACAAAGAAATGATAAATGTATGAGATGATGAATATGCTAAATATCATGCTTTGATCACTATGCACTTTACATGTGTGTCAAGGCATCACAGTGTATCTCATCTCATAAATATGTGTAACTACTGTGCGTCAACAACAAAAGTAAAAATTGTTTTACACTTGGCATTGCATTTTCAAGAAGCACAGGGAGTATTTATGATAATGCTTATTTATTTCATTATAAAATAAATGTCTATCAGCATCCCACTTAAAAAATCCAACTTCTCTGTCACTCTTGAAGCTCCCTGTGGGTTCCTTACGTCTACTAGTCTCAGTTCTCACATTCTTTTACTTGTCCTTATAGGATAGATTCTTAAATATATGTATGGATTCCTGTATGTGGAATCTTAAAGAATACACTTTGATTTATTTAATCTAGCTTTATAAGCATGGTAGATGTATGTATTCCTCTGAATATTATCTTACTTTGCTAGTACTCCAGTACAGTGCTAAACAGAAGTGGAGATAAAAATAGAAGGTTATTAAAAAAAAACTTCTAATGTTTTACCATTATAATGCTTATGGTGAGTTTTCAGTATATGTATTTTATTAAAGAAATTTCTACTCTGGTCAATTTTTTTTATCAGTGGGATGAATTTTACATGTTTTTAAGAAATACACATATGGATTTTGTTTTAATCTCTTGATTCAGCATATTATATTAATATATTTCATAAAAAGCTAACATTTGGCTTTATTTGTTGTTTATATATCTTCTTTGCTATATTTCTTTGCACCTTGCATCTCTTACAGAACTGTGAGAAATTCCTAGTTTCTTGCACAGACTAGGCAGTAGATTGGTGTGCTTTCTCATGAACTTATTTTACTTTCACATACCATTCACTCAGAATGAGAATAATTTTGCGGAAAATTTTATGCTGTCTACAACATTGTAATATAGTTACAGGCAATGGAGCTGTAGAAGTCACTCCCTTCCATCCACTGAATTCTAAACAGCAGCCCTTACTCATTCATGTCTTCCATTTTGAGTGGTAAAAAATAAAATAATGAAAACTCAGGAGATCTCCAGTGCTGTAGGTGAGAGGGCATGCATGTGGGATTTCCAGTCCTGATCTTCAGTCACCTTCAGCCTCCTCCCACCTTATTAAGAGTTCATAAACAGGTACCACATCTTATAAATGTAACTAAAAGGAGTGTGAATTCTGGGATAATCATATGTGGAGAGCCTCCAAGATGACTCAGCACTCCATCATTCACACTTGTCAATCACACCTAAAGACTGGAGCGTTCCTGGGCTAAGGTACTTACTTCCAAAACCCTGGCTTATGAGGGGCTGTTTCTGTTTCTGTGAGCTATGAGCAGTGTACGGTGCTTTTACTTGTCTATCATCCTGGCACCATTTTTTGGTCTCTGCCATACCTTTTAATGGCACAGATTTGTTCTGAGCACAACTTTCTGTGATTGTAAGTAAATGTAGCTGGTTTTCTGGTGACTTTTAGGTGCACACTTGACAAATCTTTGCTTGTCATGCACAAGAGCCTGCATTATACCTGCTCATGGCAAAGTGACAATGCCAAGCAATCACAAAGATGGAAGATATTTAGATAAAGACAATAAAGGAGCTGTGCCAGTACAGGTAAGTGCACTAACACCAGGGCATTCTCAGGTTTCCAGAATATTTCTGAATAAACTCAAAAGAACTGTATTATTTAAATTAAAATTAAGCTATATATTGGCATTTTCAAGAACAGAACTTTTTTTTTAACTGAACAAATTTTCCCTTTTTAATTTCAGACAGTTATTGCCTGTGAAATCTGAGGATTTTTTGTAAATCAGAAAGAAAATGTTTTTCTCTTATTCTATTTAAAACTAATCCTAGATTTGCTTCAAGTAGTTTAAGAAAATAGGACAGAGATGGAGACGGAGGTGCAGTCACTACTTGACGATTCCCAGGAGCTAGGGGAACAACTGGATCAATTTCCAGGCCCTGACCTATACACATGGGCTGAGCTGATGACTATCCTGAACATTTTATTCTCCAGGTGTATGTGTGAGGGGGATAAGAAATGATCAGAAAAGTAGCTAATACTTGCCTGGGGGGGGAGAAGCAATCCTCATGTACCAAGTGCAGCTACAACAAAACAAAAGCTCCCAATTGAAGATCCTAGATGGACTAATCATTTTTAAAGGACCAAGGCCAAGTGGGAGATTTAAGAAACATAAAATCAAAGGGATTGAAGAGTTGTCCCCGGGTCACAAGGTTCTCTAATGACAGTAGAACGAAATCCCTCTGTCTCCCTTATGAAATAAAAAAAATATATTTTGGGCTGGATCCTCAGGGCCATTTGGAACAAGGTCTCCTCAAAGTTAGTTTTATGACTAAGGAGTGGCCGGAAATACCCAGAAAGCTACAAAAATTAGAGGGATGAAATGAAAAGCCAGTTGAGTTAACTCAGAAAAGCAGAAAAAGTTTATGTAAAAAGAGAGAAAAAAAAATCATGGTCTCCATTGTAAAAAGAAACAAAGAAAAGAAAAGTGATTGAGAAAAAAAGGTCTTCACCTAGGGGTTAACAGCAGCCCATTGTTACCAGTTTTAGCCAACTGAAAAATACGGCTTTAGGTTTCATTTGGAATTGTTTTCTAATGATTTACCCTAATTAAATATAACTGTTTAATATGTTATAAATGATTTTTTTTTGTCTATTAGTCTGTTAATCTGCTTTAATAACTGGTTAGGGTACGTAGCTGCTTCATTAAAAAATTTTAAGCTCATATTAATTTTCTTTTTCTTTTTGCCCTTAAGAAAATGAGCCAGAATAAAGCTCATTACCCAACAAAGACTAATAGGCTTAGAAGGCACTTATGAACAAAACCCTTAAAGTTCAGTAATATAAAGGTTTTATGTGATTTAGGCTAATATGTGTGTGTGTATGTGTGTGTGTGTGTGCTAACCTTCAAACATATATTATCTTCCAAAAAGCCCTACTCAAGTTGATTCATAGATAAATAAACACACATGATATTAAGCTAAAATTTTTCAGTTTACATAGTTTGACAGTGAGCCAATCTGCATTAGTTGGTCAAAGTAAAGGTATCATTAAAGTTGGTGATATGTTTCCTTTTCAGATGTTATTCAATCAAAATTAGTTTCATAACTATATGCCTACTGTTATCTGTATATAAAACTTTACATATATACATATATCTATATATATAGATATCTGTATCTACAGATATATATATATATATATATATATATATATATATATGTATAATTATAACCCACCCAAAATGTTAACTGCCATAATTGGTTCTCATGAGTTATTTGTAAAGATTGTTGAGATAATTAAGTGGGGATGAGGACACATTTCATCCCCATAAATATCAGTAAATACATTTTTGTAATATATTTAAATAGACTATAACCTATAGGTTTCCATTTTCCTAGCCCATACACAGCTGCTGGAATTTACCCTCCATCTCTTCCAATATGATGTGGTGCTGACAGAGATCTGGAAATAGGCCAAACTCTAGCTGACCTAGGAAGTCCCCAATCAAATGCTCCTGACCACCAAGACAGTCATGAATACTGTTGAAAAAGGTTGACCTCACTATACTCAGGTCAGGGGGCCCACAGGGAACATTTGGAGATGTCATATTGTTAAATCTAAGAAAGAGAAAAACAGGAGTGGTCCTATCTCTGGAAGTGAATTTGAAAGTTTACTATACAAAAAGCTATAGGTTGAGGTGTGGGATTAGGAGCTGAGATTGTCTAACAAGCCCCTTACGCTGATAAATAATGTAACTAAAATCACCCTCTAACTTTAAGATTTGATGGCTGCCAAGTGTTATCTCATAAAAGTTGAAAATACTGCAGGACCAGATGGTAGGCAGTCTTGTCCTTATGGATGAATCTAATTTGTCTCAACCAAAGGCTACCCTAACTCCCTAATTCCCTTACTCCCAGAACAATAACCCTACAAGGGCAGAAATGATCTAAAAAAGACTTGAGGCAAACATTAGCGATGAAGACAACTCACCAGATAACCTGGAAAAACCAAATTGCTCTAGATATGTTATGGTAGCAAAAGGGGATATATTTGTCATGTGGTACTTTTACTCTTAGTAACACAGCTCAAAGGCCTTGCTACTTTAGCTAATGAATTTGAAAACTCTAAAATTGATGACTTTTACAGCATGGGTACAAAACTGAAAATGGAAAAGTTCAATGAATTCAGCTCAGACATTGCTCAATATCGTAGCTGGAGTCTTAACTGTCTGAATACTGCACCATTCCAACAGTGTGAAAGGCTTGGCCCCAGGGCTCTTTGAGATTGCCCCAACTAGGAAAAATTTGTGGCCTATCAACAACATATCTCCTGCTGTTAGAGGAAAAACTCAAATTATTGTCTTATGATGAAGAAAATCAATTAGCATTAGAAAGATTTGAAAGTGCAAAAGGCAGAAATGAGAA